>MU670482.1:0-16395 GCA_026770625.1 Nicotiana glauca
TGTTGGTCGTCCATGATCCTTGTCTACCATTTATATTGATCCCGTCAGCCCTAAAAGATAATAAAAAAAAGGTTAAATAATATGTACGTCGGTGCTCGGCAAGTATGGTCGGGTGCTAGTCATGGCCCTCCAGTTTGGGTCGTGACACTTTCGACCCAGTGATTCGGCGCTTGAGTGGTTCCCGCAGGTGCCTTCGAGGACTTCCTTCAATACATATGCGGTATATCCCAGTCCTAGACATATTTCAAGAGGACCGTCAAACATCCTTCTGAGTAAGGTTCCATCTTCGGACATGCTAAGTCGGGCTGCCTTCGTGCGCATGCCCTCGATTCCTTTGGATATCAGGGAAGTTTTCCGTTCTTCAAATACTCTATATATTTTTTTCTCCAATCTAAGGGCAAGGTTGTGGATTTTATCTCGGTGTGGCCTTCTTCGACCATTGACCTCGTGAGTTATACGACAACCCCTGAATTGAGTTCGTTGTCTTCGACCGATGACCCTAGGTTTGCAAGGGAATTTTTCTAGTTTGATCTCGAGGCACATGTTGAAAAGTCCATTCTTAAATTGGTGCAGAGTAACTTGTATCTTATCCAGGTACTTTGGATTTACTCCTCTCGAACTTCAAAGGTTTCGTTAACATAATTCACAACGAGGAGAGAGTTGCATTTGGCTTCGATCACCTATGTTCCCAAGCGTTTGGCTAGTTTGAGACCTGCAATCATGGCCTCATATTCGGCCTTGTTGTTAGTCAATTTTATAGTTCTAATAGATTGTCTAACCACATCACCTATGGGTGGTTTTAGCACGAGGCCGAGTCCGAACCCCTTTACTTTTGAAGCGTCGTCCGTAAAGAGCGTCCAGATCCTCGAAGACATACAAGATTTGACTAAAAATTCTCTTTCAACCTTGGGCACTAGATCCGGCGTGAAGTCATCCACGTAGTCTACCTAGATTTGAGACTTGATGGCTATTCGGGGTCGATACTCAATATCGTTCTCGCCGAGTTCTACGGCCCATTTGGCCAATTGTCCCGAAGGCTCGGGTTTATGCAAATATTTCCAAGATGATAATGTGTTACAACATATATGGGATGACATTGAAAGTATGGTTTTAGTTTCTTAGAGGCGCTTATCAAAACGGGTGCTAACTTTTCTAGATGAGGATATCTAGTTTCGGTTTCCCTAGAGTCCGACTAACATAATAGATGGTGAATTGTGTACGTTGTTCTTCAAGGGCTAGGACTCCACTTACCATTCTCTTCGATACTGCCAGATATAAGTAAAGTTGTTCGTCTATCCTCGGCGTGTGAAACAACGACAAGCTCGACAAGTACCGCTTAAGCTCCTCCAATGCTTGTTGGCATTTTGGAGTCCATGTGAAGTTATTCTTCTTCTTTAGCAATGAAAAGAAATGATGGCTCTTATCGGAGGACCTCGAGATGAATCGTCCCAGGGTGGCTATGCGCCCTGTTAACCTTTATACTGCCTTTACGTTTTCTACCATCGTGATGTCCCCGATAGCTTTAATTTTGTTAGGTTTGATATCAATTCCTTGATTGGATACCATGAAGCCAAGAAATTTTCCAGAGCCGACCCAAAATGCGCATTTTTTTGGGGTTGAGCTTCATGTTGTATTTATTCAGTATACTGAAAGTTTCCTGCAAATGCTTCCAATGGTCCTTTGCTCACAAGGACTTAACTAGCATGTCATCAATATAAACTTCCATAGATTTCCTTATTTGTTCTTCGAACATTCCGTTTACTAGGCGTTGATAGGTTGTAACGGTATTTTTAATCCAAAGGGCATTACATTATAGCAGTAGGTATCATACTTAGTGATGAACAAGGTCTTTTCCTGGTTTTCCGGGTTCATCATATTTGGTTGTACTCGGAATAGGCATCGAGAAAACTTAGGATCTCGTGGACGATCGTGGCATCAATCATGCGATCGATATTAGGAAAAGGAAAAGAATCCTTGGGGCATGCTTTATTTAGGTCTTTGTAATCTACACACATTCTAAGTTTTTTTCCCTTTTTAGGGACTACTACTACATTCATGCTACCTTATTTAGAGTTCGAGCAGGTCCTCACTCGATCATTAAGCTTAAGGGTTACATAAGCTCAAGTTTGAATACTCATTTGGGGTCCATCAATTAGAAATGGTCGAGGGCAATGTTTATTATCGGTCTTTACCATCTCAAACTTTGGATCATCGAACACAACTTCATAATTTTACGCTAAGGCGTTTTTACCCTTACGTGAATTGACAAAAAGACAACAAATTCAGAGGCCATGGAAGGGAATTTTTTTTCATATACTCTTAAAAATATTTTTACCTGGGCAATATGACCCGATGGAAGTTCTTTACAAAACACCAAAACAGCCTCGACAGAAATACTGAAACTATTTAAATGCCTAAGTGGCATGTTCATCTCCATCTCTGGGAGTGGCATCTTCGCCCTTGGGGTCTTCCGCACTTTCGGATTCGCTCAAGTTTTCAGACTCATCATCATCATCGGGATAAGCTAATTTCTCAGCCTCAGCTTCAAGCTTCTTAGCGTTCTCGATCTTGGTTGAAAGATCAAATCCTCGAGCGTGAATCTCTTCAACATTCTCCCTCCGAGACTAGCCTATGGGGTGCTCGGCGACCTAGTTTGCTCAAACTTGAGTAGCCTCGGCGACATCCTTTGCTCAGACCTGAAGCTTTGGCATCGACCCTATAAACAGCCACCACTACATCAACATTGGCCTTGGTCGCTTCGACCTCCGATTTGGTCGCTTCAAGCTCTGTGACTAGCTTCTCCTAATCGAAAATTGCTAAACCCAACTGATATTGGAGCTCCTCGATTTTCTTGGCTTCCACCAAGTTTTTTCTTTCATGCTTCAGATCAGCCGAGGCGAGTTGATTCCGTACGGCCTCCTTTTCTGAGGCAAGGCAATCCATATTCTTCTTACATGCTTCGTCCTTAGTTTTCACTGCGTCTACCTCCTCACAGAGTTGTACGATCACGTCGAGCTTTTGTTGGACCTGTGAGTTCGAACCAATAGCCACAACACCTAAGTCACCGTCATTAGCTTCAAAGATTCTTTTTACCTGTTCGGATAGTTCGACATGTTCTTTCTGAGCCATTTCTAGCTCAGCACAGAAGCTTTTAACTTACTCTTCTCTCTGCTCACTAAGAAGCTTGAAGGCATCCTTTTCCTCAGTAAGCCCTCAGATCTCGGCCTCATACTAGCTCTGCTCCCCTCGAGATTGGAGGAAATCCTCATGATAAAGCACCGAAGCCTACAAACATAGAAGGAAGAGTTATATAAAGGGAGAAAAGTCTAAGTACAAAAATTAACATCGACAAGGAAATCTGGGATTACCCGATTTAGAGCCTGTTGGGCTTCGTTGGAAATACAAGGTGTTTCCACCTCATACATCTTGGCTTAGTCTTTTTCAGTGACCAAGCATCGGAGATAGCTATCTACCCCTAATGGGGCAGAAAGAACCCGAGCATCCTTTGAGATCAAGATGATAATTGATCGCTTACGCCCGAGATCGACACTGGGGTACGGAAACTGATTGGTCAGTTTAAAGCTCGAGCAAGCCTCACTCGAGCTCTTCCTCGATACATCAAATTCGCCTAGACCGGTAATGTCTCCACTCCAATAGAATAGCCACGAAAAGGGTCTTCTGCTCCATGGACCCCTTCCCCGTGACAAGTCTCCACCGCCTGAGCTTCATGCATCATCGACTCAGCGAATAAAGGAAACTAGGGGGAATCTCTGATATCTATCACCCCAAGTAAATATTTTGGTGAATCGCCTTCATCCCGGGAAGCCTCGAGCATGGTTTTTACACCAGCGTCGACCGCCTCCTCGATAACCTTCTCACATTGAGGTGAAGCGTATTCGACTATTTTTGGCTCGGGGACTTCGGATGAGGCTTCCCTCTCGACCTCGTCAAGTCAAAGCAGAGCAGTTTTAGCTCCCACCGGCTCACTAGTTCTTTAAATCTCGGTGCCAGCTCATACACGTGTACCTACCCAGAGTCTTCTTCTTCTTCTTCTTCCCTCAACCGTTGGACCGACTCCAAAGTCAAAGGGATGATGTTTCCCTTGGGTTTACAGGTAGTTTTATTTTTAGGCTTTTGCCTCTCAGAGTTCGTGGAAGTCGAAGCCCTCTTTCTTTTCTTCTCCTTCGCCGGCTTCAATATAGATGATGGGGGAAGGATTTCTTCATTACCAGATGGAGGACTCATCATCACATCCTTATCGAAACCTACAAAAGAAGAGAAATGAGTAAGTTCAAAAAATATTCGAATAGTGGTAAATCATCAAGTCAGGAAGAAAATTTAACATGACTACTAGCCTCTCATCGACCCTTCACCAAATTGCGCAATGCGCGCTTTGCCTGTGTCGGCTGCGATATTAAGTTCCTAACCTAGTCCTTGAGATTGGGAACTGCACTCGGCATCCTAACAATGACTGAATCAAGTAAAACACTGATAAGAAAGGGTGAAAAACAAAGTCAATAAACAGAAATTAAGGACGGAATTATACTTACGCTTCATATTCCATTTTGAAAGAAATGGCATACCCTTAGCCGGGATCAAGTCTGAGGTCTTCACTCGAACAAATTGGTCCATCTAGCCCTGGTCTTTGTCCTCATCTATGCTCGAGAAAGGTTCCCTTGTGGCCAAACGTTGAAGCTTTATTAGCCCTCATCGATAGAGCTGGGGGCTATATAGGCGGACGAGATGGTCGAGGGTGAGGGAATCCCATCAACTTTGCTTGCGAAAAAATGAAGTAGTATCACTATCCTCCAGAAAGAGGGGTGAATCTGACCGAGGGTCACCTTGTACTTCTTGTATAAATCTATGATAATAGAATCCAAGGGACCAAACATGAAATGGTAAGTTTAAACACTTAAGAACCCTTCCACGTGGGTGGTGATTGATTCTTCTGGAGGAGGCACCACCATATGTTTTTTACCCCAGTTGCAATCTTTTTTAACCTGGGAGAGGAGTTTTTTGGTTATCGAACATATATATACCTCGATACTGGCTTGCATTGGCTTGACACCGAGGAAGTCTTTTCAACCTTGAAATTAGAATCAAGGACACACCCCCCGGGAAAGAACTCTTCAGGGTATGGCTCCGCCGCCGTTTCCTTACCGGCCGACCATGACGATGAAGCAGTATCCTTTTGTGGAACAGTTTTTGAAGTATTAGCCATTTTTTATGAATGAAGAAGAATGAAACTGAGGAGGAGTGCTTGATATTTTGTGATGAAACAAGTAAAGACACTCAGAGATCTGAAAATACAAAGATTTGAGGAAGGCAAAGGATTTTGGAGATTTGAGTGAAAAAGATTTGAAAGTAGAGTTTTAAAAATGAAGAAAGATATATTTATAGGTTTAAGATGATGACTCAAATCCGGTAGTGGTTGACCATCGACTGACATGCTTTAACTGCATGGGAAACTTTACCGACGAGATATTTCGGTTACCTCTGTTGCCTACATCATGATGCTTACATCAAAGTCCCAAATCATTTCTTGTCATTCTATAAAAAAACATGAGGGGACTATCTGTATACGGTCAAAATCGAACTTACCCCTTTTTATGATTAATCGAGACCGGAGTGTGACAGGCCAAGGTTCGACCCTATGTCATACCGGGTCGAGATACGAAGTTAGATGGCTAAGCTCATGACTCAGGGATCGATCGAGATCAAGACTAGCCAAGATCAAGACCGAGAGAGATAGAGATCGAGCAAGATCGAGGGAAGCTTGCCGATCCGAATAACAGAAAGCTAAGATATCCGCGATCGGGCATCACGACGGAAATCTCGGCACGTATCAAGAAGAGATCAATTAATCAGCTAATCATGAGATTTCTTACCATATTTAGGATTGTATTAAGGGTTGGACTCCCCTACTATATAAAGATGGTCCGATCATTCGTAAAGGACATCATATTTACGTTACATAAAGCAATATACTACTTTTCTCTTAAGCTTCCAACACTCTATTACTTTATTCTTGTATCAACTGGATCTTCACTTAGTTCAAGGATGATCAAATTCGAGGGCCAAAGCTACTTGATTTATTTGGTTTGATTTAATTCCTATTTACTGTCAATTTCAATATCAGTTCACGTTTTTGCTCAGTTTGTGCCAAGTAAAATCACGTAGCCTTAAAATCACAATATAGATTTAATTGTTATCCATTTTTAGGGTATACAACTTCTATTGGGATTCACAATGTAAAAGAACTCGCACAAGCAATGCTGTTTCTATTGTTTAACTTGATTTCTTAATGTTGGAAGTTAGAGAATAGGCGGGGTCGTTTTCTTTTTCCACTTTTTACTAATCCCCATTTTCTAAATCAATTACTGTTTTGGTAGCTTGGACCTATAAGGATTAACTTAGTCATGAGATTGATGTACTGGTTTAGTAAATTTACGTTCCTTTCATATACATAAGCTAAAACAACCTCTTTATCCCTCGGACAGGGGTAAAGTCTGCGTACACACTATCCTCCCCAGATTCTACTAATGGGATTTCACTAGATTGTTGTTGTTGTTTCATATCCACAAGGACTCCATGCCAGAATTTTAATTTTTTCCTATCCTATGGGATAGACTGAGGTAGCAGGGGTAATTTTTAGAGTTGCACCAACCCAACTCGTAGGAGACATATCATTTTTAAATGAAAGGCGCATTCAGGATTTGGAGGTTTTCGATGCCATACTGCTTTGACCTTGAGTTTGATTTATTTTGGGCTTTGATTTGGGTTATTTCTCTTAATATATATAAACACACTTATCAAACAAAATTTTTAATAACTATGACATCTTGGAGCAACGCATAACATATCATTAATATTACTAACCTTATAAAAATACATTGATAATTCATTTACAATTGTCGATATTTTTCATATACCGGAGTTATCGTCTAATTTAAGGATGGACAGCTAGAACTACAACTTGGTTAAGAATATTTCAACTTCTTTATGAGTATATCCGTCTCAATTTCACAAGAATTAGGAACATTAAGTCAAATCCAACTTGTTGGAGATTGAAATTTTGATGATTAACAATCATGCATGATAGATCTTAAATACTCTTACTTTATGTTTTAATGATCTAACAAACTTACTGTTAAGAACCCGATAGGGAACCTGACCTACTTGGATTGCTGCAAGCTTTAACGGATTCCAGCTAAAGGTGAAGTGCTACAGCTTCAGAGAGCTAGGAACCAACACAAGGACCTGATGCTCTTGTGGTTTCCTCATAGCAGTACAAAGTCAATTGGACACAGCTAGAAATGAAGTGACTGACAATACTATTTCTTCCGCACTGCACTACACTATCCGCCCACTCATTCTCTAACCAAACAAAATACTCCCATCATTTCAAGTGATGTGATCAAGATGTAGCCACAATGAGCTTTATACAAAACATGACTGGAAGGCTTCTATTTCTCATTCAAGTCTCTTGCAAAAAAAAAATAGAGAAATTAATCCTCACAAGCTTGAAGAACAAGGTTGAACACTACTACAGACCAGTTCTAAAAAGATAGATTGTTGTTGTCCTAGTTGAGTTGTAACTTTGTTATTGTACTTATTGTATCTCCTAAACTGCTTACCTCGAAGCATTTTGATTAGGAATCCTCTTGTAAATTCGTAAACTCCTTGAGTTTATGTTGTGACTAGATTTAGTTATAAGGAATTGTAACTAGGATAGTCACTAAGTGGCTTGTGGTAAAGGTACCACAAGTTAGTTGAGTAAATCCTTTGCAATAGGAAGTATTGTAAAGTGGCTTGTAATAGGTAGATTACAAGTTAGTGAAGTTAAAAGCCTACATGTGTAGATCGTAGTTTTTTGATCCCCTTGTGTGGTATTTTTCCACGTAAAAATCCTCTACCTCATTTACATACTATTTTGTTAAGTACTCTCAGTAGAACCTTGTAGAGGACCAGGTACTCTATGATTTGGTGGACCCATACAAACTAACAATTGGTATCAGAGTATGTTCCTCCTATCAGGCTAACACCTAGGAAGGATCCTCATGGTGGCTCCACTAAATTTTGAAGACTGACCAATCCATATACCACCCCCCAAGTTTGATGGAAAATGCTATTGGTGGTGGAAAGCTAGAATGCACGATTTCATCATGGCTGAGTATTGTGAGCTATGGGATATCATTTGCGATGGTCCTTATGTTCCAATCAAGGTACTAGATGAATTTCCATTTTCAATGGAAAAAACCAGCAAAGAATACACTGAAGCAGACAAAAAAGTCATGGACAAGAATGTTCGTGCCAAGAAAATTCTAGTACGTGGAATGGGACCTAAAGAGTACGATAGAATCTCTACCTGCGTCACTACAAAGGAAATATGGGAGGCTTTGCAAACAACTCATGAGACAACTACACAAGTAAAACAAGATAATCTTAATACTGGTGATAGTTCCATGATGGCAGCTGAAGGCGAGGAGATTGGATATGACTCAACTTTTGCTTTGATGGCTCAATCAGATGATGATAAAGACAATGTCAACAAAGAGGTAAACTTCAGGGATGTTCAAAGAAATCTGAAATACTATTCTCCAAAAAAAAACTCATGTGTTTAGCTAATTTTTTAATCACTGACTTTTGTAGTCTTACGGAGGATAGGGATTCCGTGATCTTAGAACTAGAAGAATCTGAACATACTAGAGAAGACTTAGTGGTTGCAGTTACTCACCATAAGAAAACCATTGAAATCCTTAGAAAAGAAAAGAGTGATCTGTTGGCAGAAATTGCAGACCAAAGGGAAACAATAGCAAAACCATGGACTAAGACAAAACCTGAAAGTTCTGAAAGAGGAAAGGAGATAGCAAGTGAGAAATACCTTAGGCTTGAAGATGAGGTGAAAGCTATGAGATGTAGGATGTGTGCTGAAATTGAGAAAAATGAGCACCTCCAAACCAATCTAGAAAATGTAATGAATGATCTTGAAAGGTCTCTAAAGTGGACCTGGTCCTCAGAAGCTACCACTGCCTTGCTTACTAATGATAGTGAAAAGAGGCAGGGAGCAGGGTTCCAAAGGGAGAAAACTCCTCACAACCCTCACTGTAAGAGCGTCACTATCTCTGATAACTGGCCTCATACCTAGTATGGGAACACTAGGCGCTTCAAGGAAGGTGTCCGATCCAAGAAACAATCAGTTCAGAAAGACAAAGTGGCTGCTGAAATTGTGACCACAAAAGAGGGACTAGGTTCCGCTCACAAAAAATGCACATTACCTTCATGGACTAAGAGAGCACTTATTCAACCTCTTGCTTACTACAAGGGACCCAAACTTGTTTGGGTTCCTAAAACTAACTCCTAATCTATTGTGCAGGGAACAATGAAAGGAAGCGATCAACAATGGTTCATGGATAGTGGATGTTCGAAACACGTGACTGGGAACACCACAGACTTTCTTTCACTAAAAGCCCTGCAAGGAGGGAGTGTATCCTTTGGCAATGGCAAAAAAGGGTACATTCTTGGAGTTGGAAAAGTTGGGTAGTCATTCACTCATTCTATTGAAAATGTGCACTATGTCAGTGGGCTTAAGTAAGTCTCTTGAGTATTTCTCAAATCTGTGATAAAGGAAACAAGGTGGAATTCTTGTCCAAAATATGTACACTCACCGACCTTGTGACCGGTGAAATAGTACTAGTGGCCAAAAGATACAAGAACATCTATGTTGCTAATTTCGAATCTTTACAAAGTGATGATCTGAGTTGTCTGAAAGCGTTTGACGATGATGCTGAACTATGGCACAGAAGACTGGGCCATGCAAGCTTTTCCCTTCTGAACAAACTAATTCAGAAGGACCAGGTCCATGGTCTGCCTATGACACAATTGAAAATTCAAAAATTCTGTGATGTTTGTGCTAGAGGAAAACATGTGAAGTCCTTCTTTAAGTCTAAAAGAGATGTGAGCACCTCAAAGCCACTTGAGCTCCTGCATATGGATCTGTGTGGACCTATGAGGGTGCAAAGTAGAGGAGGAAAGAGATACATTTTTGTTATCATGGATGACTATTCCAGATTCACATGGACTCTGTTTCTCAGAATAAAAGATGAAACTGTTGAAGTATTTGTGGCCTTTGTGAAGAAAATCCAGGTGAAGATGGAGTCTAGAGTTGTATGCATTAGATCAGATCATGGGACAGAATTTGACAATGTCAAATTTGATGAATTCTATAATGAAAATGGCATTACTCACAACTTCTCAGCTCTTAGAACTCCCCAGCAAAATGGAGTAGTAGAAAGGAAGAGCAGAACTCTGGAAGAAATAACAAGAACAATGCTGATTGACAGTGGAATTGCAAAGAATTTCTGGGTTGAAGCTGTCAACACTGCCTGCTATTTAGTGAACAGGTGCATGATCAGATCACTTATAAATAAGATCCCGTATGAATTGTTGAATGGAAGAAAACCCAAGCTGACTCATCTAAGAACATTTGGATGCAAATGCTATGTTCTCAACAATAGAAATGATCAGCTTGGTAAATTCTATGCCAAGAGTGACGTAGGAATATTTCTTGGGTACTCTTCTCAAAGCAAGGGTTACAAAATATATAACAAGTGGACTCAATGTGTTGAGGAGAGTGTCCATGTTATCTTTGATGAATCTTATCCATCATTTGAGAAGAGTGCTAAGGAAGATCAAGATGGAGAAACCTTACTTATTCCTGGTGAAGTCATTAACATGACAAATAGAAAGGCAGATATGATGAGTCAAGTAAAGGAGCCAAATGAAGACAATGCTGCCTCATCATCAATAGAACCAAGCACCTCAATTACAACCACAGAAGCTAAAGAAAGGGTGGTTGATGCGGTTCAGGGAACTCCACTAGCACCTGAAAGAAGGATAGAGGAAAATCATCCAAACATACCTTCCTCCTATTAGAATGAACCTCAGGCATCAAACTAGAGCCACCAAAGCTATCACCCTATAGACAACATCATCACTCCTCTAGATTCTGGAGTACAAACCAGGTCAAGAGCCAGAAATTCACTTGCCTTCTCAGCCTTTCTCTCCCAGATAGAACCCAACAACATCAAAAAAGCCTTGAAAGATATAAATTGGATTACAGCCATGCAAGACGAGCTACATCAGTTTGAGAGAAATAATGTATGGCACCTGGTACCTAGACCCCCAAATATAACCATTATAGGAACCAGGTGGGTATTTAGAAACAAGCTCGATGAACATGGAATTACCACAAGGAACATGACCAGACTAGTGGTCCAAGGATACAATCAAGAGGAAGGGATTGACTATGATGAAAAGTTTGCTCTAGTGGCTCGCATGGAAGCTATCCGAATTCTAATCGCTTTTGCATCACATATGGAATTTACCCTCTTCCAAATGGATGTCAAGAGTGGATTTTTGATTGGACTCCTTAAGGAAGAAGTCTATGTGAAGCAACCCCCAGGGTTTGAATGTCATGAGTACCCTAAATATGTGTTCAAACTGGACAAAGCTCTGTATAGGCTAAAGCAGGCTCCTCGATCTTGGTATGAAAGATTGTCAAAGTTTCTCTTAGAAAATGGTTTTAAAAGAGGAAAAATTGACAACACTCTTTTCTTAGAGAAACAAGGAAGGAACCTGCTCATTGTTCAGGTTTATGTTGATGATATCATTTTTGGAGCAACAACTAACTCTCTATGTGAAGAATTTGCAAAACAAATGGAAAGTGAATTTGAAATGAGCAAGATAGGAAAATTAAACTTCTTCTTGGGTCTTCAAGTAAAATAGTCCCTAAAGGGTACTTCCATTTGTTAGCAAAAATACATCAGGGAACTTTTGAAAAGGTTTGACATGGAAGCATCAAAGGTGATAGACACTCCCATTGCAACTGCCACTCGACTGGACATGGATGAAACTGGATCTCCTATGAATCAAACAATGTATAGAGGCATCAATGGGTCTCTCCTTTATCTCACTGCCAGTCGACCTGATATTGTTTTCAGCGTGGGGCGGTGTGTAATGTTTCAATCAAATCCCAAGGAATATCACTTGAGGGTTGCCAAAAGAATACTGAGTTATCTCAAAGGAACGCAGGACCTGGTGCTGTATTATCCATCAGGTGACAGTTTTAATCTGATTGGGTATGCTGATGCAGACTATGTAGGTTATCTTGTGGACAGAAAAAGCATTTCTGGAATGGCTCACTTCTTAGGTTCATATCTTATCTCTTGGGGCACAAGGAAGCAAAATTTAGTGGCTCTTTCAGCAGCTAAAGCTGAATATGTTGCTGCAGTATCCTATTGTGCTCAGCTTCTATTGATCAAGCAGCACTAGAGGATTTTGGGTTACTCACTGAGAGTGTTCCCCTCCTATGTGACAACACTAGTACACTCAACATGACCAAGAATCTAGTTCAACAATAAAGGACAAAACATATTGATGTGAGACATCATTTTCTGAGAGATAATGTGGAGAAAGCGTTGATATGCATGAAGTTCTGCAGGACAGAAGATCAAATTGTAGACATTTTCACCAAAGCACTAAGTAGGGAACAGTTTGAAAGAAACAGAGTAAAGCTGGGATTGTTGAAGCCAAATTAAGAACCTGATTCCTCTTTGGCTGGCTCGTATCCTTAAGAAATAACTGGCTCAAAGGGTTTTCTGGACCTGTCTAACTCACTTCAATATCGTTGCAGGTAAACACGCATGATGAGCATAGAAGTGATAGATGTAGTGCATGACTAATAAAAGAGGATTGATTCTTTTCAATAAAAAAAATCAAGAACCAGGTTCTTGTACTAAAGATTAGTAGCTATGTGCATCCTTTTAATACACATCTTAAAAAGGGTACAAAATACAACTACCATGTCATCAACTTTTCATATCCTATGGTCACGTCCCTTCAATTCAAAACATTCCATCTCCCTCTGAAACATCGCAATTCTCCACACATAACCGTTATTTAGAACTGGTGCTTATTCCTCTCCCTTCATAATTATCCTCTCCTTTTAAAAACCCTCTCTTTTGCTCTTCTTCACCATAAGTGCTACTATAGAATCACCCAAAAGGGAAGGATCGTCACACCACTACTTTCAATGGCTGAGAAAACATCCGATCTCTCTGCCTCAGCTGTGACTACCACTGACCCTTTTATGGAACCTCTTATTTTCACTGAGCCTTCATCACCCTTTAACACTCCTACTGCTGCAGTCACACCTTCCCCAGTTTCCCAATATCTTCTAACTTAGAAACCTTTGAAACTATTGCTCCATTTTCCCCATCGTCTATTGTTACCACCAGTCAAACCCTAAGTGGAGAACAAGGTCAAAATACTGAGTTCACAAAGGGATCTGCCATCGTTGCCACCGATTCCATAGTTGTGGAAGCATCGGTTGAAGAAGAGAAAGATGTCGTAACTATGTTTGTATTATCCGCTAATGGGGTATTGCATGAAATTACTTCCCAGAAACATGAGACATACAATGTGGAGGAAGAAGGGACCATAGTGGATGTTGAAGGGGATTCATTAGCAGATACTAAGGGGGAATCACATGAGGAACCTGATCCCTCTTCGGAGGACCCAAGTCAGGGCTCTCATCCCTAGGATAGTGCTGCTCTTGCAATCAATGTTATGCCCCTGGAAATTCAAGCACCTGAAATGCGATCTAGTGATGAAGAAGACCGGGACAACATGGCCCTTGATGCGTTCATAAGTAAGCGAAGGGTTGTGTCCACCATTGAGTCTGAAATCAAGCAACCTACTACCGGGCTTTAAGTCAAAGTGGCCTATGACTCTGCTCTCCAAAAGAGCAAGAAGAGTAGTAAGAAGAAAAGAAGAAAGTTGGTGAAGGATGGTGTACCTATAAGTGATAAGGCTATCCCTGTAGTCGAGGTGGAAGAAGGAACTCCTGAGGAACCTGGTTCCCTTAGGCAGTCCTCAAAAAAGACAGATCCTATTTCAATGGAGAAAAGGTCAAAATATAAGTCCAAGATAAAGGAGGTAGTGAGTGATGAGGATGTATTAGTGAAGTTCAAGGGAAAAGGCAAAATCAGTGGAGAAAAGCTTAGGAAACGCAAGTCTGAAACTGTTGAAGAACTTAGTTCTGTAAAGAAAATGAGAAGTGAAGTCAGCCTTGGCTCTGAACATCTGAGGCATCAAAAAGTCCTGCTGGGTCGAACTTTTGACCCAACAATATTTAAGATGGCCAGAATGCGCCAAATTTTGGAAATGGTCGAGTTTTAACAATGGGTGCATCTTTTTCACATTGATGCACCTAAAGTGTATGAGGAGGAGGTACAAAGTTTCTTCGCTAGTCTCTTTCCAGTTGATACTGACCGTGTCTGTGCTTTGCTCAATGGGGTAGACATCGTCTTTGATGTGTAATTGATTGGAGAGATTTTGAAAGTTCCTACAGTTGGGGTGTCGAGTGTACGAGATGTTTGTCAGTATAACTTTAGAAATGCAGTGGTGAAAGACAATGCTAATCAAAAAGGGGACCAGATCCATAAGAAAGCACTACTCCCTGTCTACTAACTGTTGTTTGAGTTAGTTAACAAACTCCTGTTGCCTCGAGCAGAAAGGAGGTCTGTGGCTTCCAAGTCTGACCTATTCCTAATGGAGCAACTAGATGGTTTCAATCCTGTGAGTCTGCCTGCAATAATGATTAAACACATGTAGAAGGTTGCCACTTTCAAGGATGGTAATCATAGGCTTCCCTATGGATTCTTGCTTACTCTAGTGTTCAAATTCTTTAAGGTTCCGCTGGGAATAGGTAAAGTGGGAACTTGAAAGCAGACATTCTCACAAGCAACCTTAGAAGAGTGCGAGTGTGTGGAAAAGTATGGGGGGATAGGAAGTACATCAACTATTTCTCGGCTAATCAATGCCAGAACTCTGCAACTGAGAAAATTCATTGGTTGAAGGCCAGGAATGCTATCTTGGAAGGTCAGCAAGCCCGAGGGGTTCCCATGTATAATGGTGAAGTGGTTCATTTGACACAGGAAAATGCTGATCTTAAGGCGCAAGTTGAGAACCTGAAGGCTGAACTAATCAATGATTATAAGTCGGGAAACGCTCGAATAGACCTCACTCTCCAAACACTTGCTGCAGCTACCAAGCCTTTTCCTCCTAGTGTCCCCTAAGAACCCCTTCAGTGAACAGTGTTTTGGATATGTTTCTTCTATTTTCTCTGCTCTTTGTTGATGTTTGGTAAATGTTTTTTGTTTTCTTTTTGATGGTTGGGATGTACTACTACTGCTCATGTTAACAAGTCCAATGTTGCCTCATCCTTTTTCAAAAGGCAAAGGCATATTAAATCATTATTACTATCAATCCTTTTTTATTATGCCCAATACTCTCTCTCTGTGTTCTATTCTCTACCATGTTTGTGTGCACATATGTGGCATGAGTTAGCTTTCTAGACTTCTTTGTGCTATTGTTCTTTTTAACAATGCAAAAAGGGGGAAAATAATATAGGACTCAGGGGGAAGCACATTGGGGAACATATTGGGGAATTGGTTCTTAAGTTACTAACTCCAACCTTTGTTACGATAAGGCATAGTCTCAGGGGGAACTCTCTGTGTTCTCTGTGTTATAAATGCTAAGTTTGTAATCATCAAAAATGGGGAAATTGATAGATCTTAAATACTCTCGCCTTATGTTTTAATGATCTAACAAACTTATTGTTGAGAACCAGATAGGGAACCTGACCTACTTGAATTGCTGCAAGCTTTAATGGATTCTAGCTAAAGGTGAACTTCTACAGCTTCAGAGATCTAAGAACCACCACAAGGATCTGATACTCTTGTGGTTTCCTCATAGCAGTATAAAGTCGATGTGAGGCCCCATGAAAATTTCCACTCGAAACCCGAACCTCGTAGTGCCAAGTTAGGGCCAGGTGTTAGAAACTTATAACTCGAACCCTTTGAGCTGATCTATGCATTTAAAAATCAAGAATTAAGTTTTCCAGAAAAGTGCAAATATGCGGTTTAGAATGCGATCGCATATCAGGTATGCAGACCGCATTTCTGCCTCAGAGTGAGTCAGTGTGTTAGTTAATTTGAGGTTAAAAATGCGGTCCATTATGCGATCACATAACCAATATATAGACCGCATAGTCTTTCAGCAGGGGCATAGCTCAGCTTTCCAGTCCAATAGCTACTACGTCTTCAGTCCCCTCTCCAGCTCGAGGTACCCCAACACCCGCAGGTCGTGGTGCAACTAGGGGTGGTGCACAGAGTTCAGGAGGTCCCAGCTGATTCTATGATATGAGTGGCTTCCAAACTACAGAGGCTTCTCCAGATGTTGTTACAGGTATTGTCACACCTCTTTTTTACGTGGCTTTACTACACCCCGCGAAGGGTATAATAAAAAGAAAGAGTTTTTCCAATTAAAGGA
>MU670484.1:2470-15717 GCA_026770625.1 Nicotiana glauca
AACCGAACCATCGAAATTCAATTCTGAGCCCTCTAACTCATAAGTCAACATCCGGTTGACTTTTCCAACTTAAGTCTTCTTAAAAGAGACTAAGTGTCTCATTTCCAACCAAACTCTATCCGAATTAGTTCAAATTCACCAAACACATGTAATGAAATATATAGAGGCATAAAACGGGGAAAATGGGGCAGAAATACCTGAGACGACGGGTCGGGTCATTATAGCATTATTATATAATTTTATCTATAAAAAATCGAAATTAGTAACTTCTTCTATGTCATAATAGAGCTCTTGCATACTCCTCGTCATTTGCGGTTGTTCATTTGAACTTTGTTGAGAAGAAGGAGATACAACAAGAGATGGAGTTGTGTCCTGCACAAGTTCCACGGTCTCTGGTTCTTCTTCATCACCAAAGTATGGAAGAAAATCATATAAAGTTTCTTCCCGAGCTTCCCAATTCTATGCTAATTCTTCATCGAATTCAATATCACGACTCACCACCACCTTGCCATTGCTTGGGTTGTATAGCTTATAGCGTTTTGAACTCGCGTCATAGCCAACATACACATGCTTGACACTTCGATCGTCAAGCTTCGCTCTCCCTTGATGTGCCACATGAGCATAGGCTATGCTTCTAAAGATTCTCAAGTGCTTGACATTTGGCTTTCTTCTACTCCATACTTCTTGAGGGGTTTGATCTCTAATATTTCTTGTTGGAGACCCGTTGTTCAAATAAATTGCACAAGAAACAGCTTTGGTCCAAAGTTCCTTGGGCATACATTTAGCTTTCAACATACATCTAGCCATATTAAGAATCGTTTGATTCTTTCTCGCTGCAACTCCATTTGTTGGGGTGAATAAGGTACCGTTACAGGGCGATGGATTCCATGGACTGACAAAAATCATCAAATTCTTTTGAAGTGAATTTGTCTCCTCTATCGGACCTTAAAGCTTTTATTTCATAGCCAATTTCTTTTACGCAAGTATTTTGAAAATTTTAAATACATCAAAAGCTTCAGATTTTTTATTCAAGAAATAAACCTAAGTCTTTCTACTAATGTCATCAACGAAGAGCAAAAAGGATTTACTTTTATCAAATGAAGGTGGATTGATTGATCCACACATATCAGTATGAGGAAATTACAGTGGCTTGGTTTCTCTTGACATGGACTCTTTCGAAAAATTCCTCCTTGCATATTTTCCAAGAAGACAAGCTTCGCACAATTGATTGATGGTACCCCATGCACCATTTTTGTTACACCCGATGTTTTTGCACGTAAAAATACACCATAAATAAATTGATGAAAGCTCAAAAATGAGATATTACAAGCCGCATTTTCGTACGTTAAATTCTTGTCGAAAGCTAATCTACATAAGTTCGGGAATGAGATTATTTTGAGATTATAAGCATTAAGCTATTTCAAACAAGTGATCTTGAAGGTGAGAGATTAAGCGAATCGAAGAAAATAAGTTTCGTCGAAGTTTGGCAATTTCGGATAAAATACGGTCCGAGCTATAATACCCGATATCTATGGACTAGTGCCATATAAGGTACCACATGACTATGATAGTGAAATTTATAAGGTGTGCTAAAAATGAATAATATTTTAAGTAATTTGAGATAATTCTTAATTATGTGAATAATTGATTAATTATTGGATTAGTGGAAAATTACCAAGTTAATTAAAAAATTGGTAACAAATTAAGATTTCGGATAACTCTTGAACCTTGAACATTATGTGGCAGCCATATAAAGCCCAAGGATGACTCTTTAGTTATTTATGCTATGTGGCATATTTTTAGGAGAATTAGTGACCACAAGGATTATATTACATAAATAAAGAGGGAATTATATAAGTTTGTTAAGAGAGCTTACGGATGAAGCTCTAAAATTCCAAGAAAATCTCTAAGACTTCCAATTCACAAAGCAACGTGAATTAGAATTAGGCAAGGTAACAGATTTTGGGCAAATTTTCATACAAAGTTACATTGTGTAATAGCAACGGGATTTGCAATTCTAAGAGAGCGCGTTACAATCTTTCTCAAGAATATCATACGAATTTTTGCCTACTCCAGATATGTTAAGGCTATCCCTTCTTTCTTTTTGGCATGATCTATACGACACAAGCAAAACGAGCAAATGCACAACTTCCATAAATTACTCTATTCGTGGAAATGCTAGAGATGTGTATATTCTTATATTCCCATATGTCATATTGTTCTATAATTTGTTCATAGGTCTCAAAATTACGTAATTTGGTAAAGTTTATTTCATGATATTAATCAGAGGTATAATGATCTTGTGACGTACCGAGAGATTTTATTAACGTATTTCACATGCATTTCATGCATTTATACATGCACATTGACCCATAACCAGATAGCGTTATATAAGCATATATATATATATATATATAAATATATTTATATATATATATATATATATATATATATATATGTATATGGGATATGGAAAAAGGTTATGGCGTTATAAACATACCACCACCTGATCAGCTGGTATACATTAATGATTTTGCCCATAATGGCCGAGATGATATGATGGGATACCCTCAAAGGCCTGATGATGTTATGAAACATGTGCCTATGCACGACATGACATTCATACGCATATGCATGACACTATAATTATTTCATAATTTACAGAGTTATCCAGACTTACAGGTCGAGTCATTTAATCTATATTTCTTCCATGTCTGTTATGTACTTGTTTATGTGCCTTACATACTCGGTACATTATTCGTACTGACATGCCTTTTGATTGGGGATGCTGCGTTTCATGCCCACAGGTCTTGATAGACAGGTCGAGAGTCATCCAAGTAGGCTATCAGCTCAGCGGAAGATGTTGGTGCGCTCTATTTTCTCCGGAGTTGCTTGTTTATTCAGTATGATTTAGATGCATATTGTTTGGCATGGCGGGGCCCTGTCCCAAACTTTATGTTAAGTGTGTACTCTTAGAGGCTTGTAGACAGATGTCATGTATACGAATGCTTGTATGGCCTTGCCAGCCTATATTTTGAGTTTACAAATGATCATGTTGGCCTTATAGGTCTGTATGTCACATGTATAAACTTTTATGTCAGGTTGGGTCGTTCTATATTTAATATTCCCTTGTGTTTATTCTGGTTAGACCATGATGGCCCGATTAGCCCATTTTCCAATGAAAGTATAATAAGAAATATATGTTATGTTGGTACACGGTTGAGTAAGTTACCGGTGCTTGTTGCGGCCCATAGGTTTAAGTCGTGATAAAAGTGATATCAGAGTAGTTCTATCCTAGGGAGTCTACAAGCTGTGTCTAGTAGAGTCTTGTTTATGGGTGTGTCGTGCACCACACTTATAAGCATGAGGTTGCAGGGCATTTAGGACTGCCGCTCTTTCTTCCTACTCTAGATCGTGTGGTAGAGCTCAATTTTAAGAACCCAATTTCCTAAATTCTATCTTATTCGTAATACAATAATTCCTACATTTAGAAAGACGATCGGTAAGAGATATAGTTGTGGAAGAGTTGAGTTAGAGGAACTCAATTTTTGCATCATACTTATGATGGATAAATATGAGGTATTCAGCAGATCATATGTATACTAAGACGTGTAAGCCTCTTGATAAGGAACCTTAAGGCAAGAATATTTATCCACCATTATGGTGAAAGACAATGAGAGATTTAGAAGATAAATACAAGTTTCAAGAAGTAAAAGAAGCAAGATGAAGAAAGGTACGAGATACCCAATTAATAAAGATTATCATTATTTACCATTCAGGAAGGGAGATATAAGTATTTTGAGTTATCTTCAACAGTGACAGATGTATGTATAATCGGTCACACCGATCTCATTTATGCCTTATGAGAGCTAACATACATAGTTTAAGAGAAGGATGAGTTATCAGGATCCGGCTGGATAGAGTAACCCAAAATAGTGGATGGATTGGTAGAGTTAGTTGATATTTTTGAAGGATAGTGCAAACATGGTGATGGATCTCCTTGTGAGACACCTCGATGGTGCTCCCTAAAATAGTACAGCTAGATATGAGTACTACAAAGATAAGCACTGGAAGCCTGGAAGGGATAAATATTACCTTAGTGTGGCTCCCATCCCTGGTAGAAAGAGAATGTTAGGAAATTCGAGGAGCCAATGGATGGAGCAAGAGGGGCTAAAAGCAAAAGAATATTTTGTTCGAGTTTTTAGAATAAAGTGATAGAAAGAAATGTTAGCAGGAAAATAAGAAGAGAGTTCATGAAGTAGTATGAGTAAAATATGGTATATGGATGACAACGGTAGATTAAAAAAATGATAAGAGAGTCTATAGTCAAGTGAAGGGAAAACCGAGAGGTGACAGGCCTTGAGACAACAAAAAGTATAGGCCATAAAGTCATATCCTCACTTCAAAAAAATAAGTTCGTGACCCCAACGCAACTACCGGAAGGAAAAGTTAGACCCGAGAATAATAAAAATTAGTATGGGCTGGTAAACAAGATAAACTAAACATGAATTATGGACTGAGTGATTTGATAATAGTCAGGATCATGAAAAAACCATATTTGCATTCCGGCGATAATTGAATGGACAACAGAAGACGATTCATGAGAAATTCAGAGAATGGTCGTTCAAGAAGACACTTCCCTAAAGCAAGCAATATGAGAAAAGTTAAGCTTAAGGGATTGTAAATGCCGGTTGCATTAAGTTTCACCATCATGAGTAAGGGAATTTGTTATCCTTGGTACAGAAGGATTGCCACAAGGCAAGTAAGGATCATTGATATTGTGAAACGACTCCAAAGAAGAAGAGGTAAAACATCTATAGGTAGGTCCTCGTGGCTTAAACTCTTAGTACTCCCCTAAAGGGGGGAATATGGAGTGATGTAGCATTAAGTCGGAATTAAGTGGTTCTAGTGAATATGGAATGGTAAAGGAAAAATGCGATTAAAATGAAAAAGGAATGAGATGGAACTTATCCAAATCCTACAGATATGTGTGACGACCCGGCCAGTTGTTTCATGAGTTACCGCTCCGTTTTCCCCATATCTTCTTCTTTATGCTTCGTTAACCATGTTTCATGTGTTCAAGTTGATTAGTTTGCGTTCAGAGAGGATTTGGTAAGAAATGAGACACTTAGTCTCTTTTAAAAAGGCTTAAGTTGGAAAAGTCAACCGGATATTGACTTATGTGTTAGACGGTTCGGATATGAGTTCCGATGGTTTGTTTAGCTTTGGAAGGTGATTTTTGACTTAGGAGCGTGATCGGAATTTGGTTTTCGAGGTTCGGAATAGAATTAGGCATGAATTGGCCAAGTTGATATTTTGGCGATTTCCGGTTGGCAGGTGAGATTTTGATCCGAGGGTTGGAATGGAATTCTAAGAATCTCTGTAGCTTCTCTATGTCATTTGTGATGTGTGTGCAAAATTTCAGGTCATTTGGACGTTGTTTGGTCGACTTTTTGATCGAATTCGGATTTCGAAATTTTTAGAATTCTTAGGCTTGAATCCGAGGGTGATTTGATGTTTGGATGTTATTTTGAGCATTCTGAAGTTTGGAAAAGTTTGAATTATGTTGTGGGGTGTGTTGTCATGTTTGTTCAGGGTCCCATGAGGCTCGGATAAATTTTGGAAGATTTTTGCCGTTTTGATTATAAGCATGTAATGATCCAAATATCCATTTTTAGTTCTAGATATATAAATTTGATTAAGAGACTTCCAGAATTAAAATAATTAATTATAGGAGTGATATGGAAAGTTTGGTCTAATTTCATCAAGTTGCGATCGTGTTTTTGACGCGAGTCATGAGTTAATTGTTTAACGAGCGAAATGGATATCGCACTGAGCAAACGAGCTCCTAATTGAGTTTCGATTGAAGGACTATGTTCGTATCATTATTTGTAACTCATAGGATCAAGAATCATCGAATTCCAAGTTCGTATGGTAGAGTTAGAGCCTTTTTAGTGAAAATAAATATTGTTGGTGCAGCAGGATCTGGTGCGCACCTTTAGCGACCATATTTGTCACTTTTAGCGACGGGAATGGCTCTTTTAGCGACCATAATAGGCTTATTAAAGCTGTTGCATTTTTTCCGCTCATTTTGACCTTTTTTTTTGTGAAAGAACACGGTTTGTGGCGATTTTTGAGCAAGAAATCATGAGAAATCTTGAGGTAAGTCACTTGTGATCATTTATACTCCATAATATTGAATCATCATCGAATAATCCGATTAGATTACATGTTTTTGGGGTGTAAATTGGGGATTTGGACCTAGGGATTTGAAAATAAGATTTGAAGATTTGGAGGCCGAATTGTTGTCGAATTTTGGTAAAATTTGTATGGTTGGACTCGTGGTTGAATTGGGTTTCATATTTTGTAACTTTTGCCGGGTTCCGAGATATGGGCCTTATGGGCGAATTTTGAGTGTAATTTTGGATTTTTGATGGAAAATGTAGAATTTCATATGGAATAAATTTCTATAATTTGATTCGATTTGAGGCATTCGGAGGTCGATTCGGGTTAAAGAAATAGCCGGTTCGAGGTAAGTAATCATTGTAAATGATGTTCTGAGGGTTTGAAACCCCGAATTTGCATATCATAGTGCTATATTGAGGTGAGACACGCGCTGGTTGATGAGCGTGGGGTCTTTTACTACTGGGGATTGTGACTTGGTCAATCCCGATTAATGATTTTACCGCATATTTGACTGAAAATTATTTGATATCATCATGATTTGGACTAATTGCTATAGTTGGGCTTCGTGCCAATTATTTGGACCCTTCAGGGATTTTTATTCACTTTTTCCTTACCGTTTTGACTTATATTTAAACTCAGTCCTGTTGATATTTATGGTTATACAAACTCAGCCACTTTTATACATATTTGAAACTTAAATGATATTTCTAAATGATATTTTGGGTTGAGAACCACTGTTTTACAAATGCCTGAGGGGCTTATGATGATTTTCGGACTGAGTGAGGCCGAATGCCATATGTGAGGATATGCTGAGTGATATGAGGCCGAGGGCCTGAGTTACTATATATGCCACGAGGTGGCTTGAGTGACGTGAGGAGGCTTTCAGGCCTTGTGAGTGATGTGAGGAGGCTTTCAGGCCTTATGAGTGATGTGAAAAGGCTTTCAGGCCTTATGTTAATATAGAGCTTACGCCGTAAGGGGCCCCTCCGGAGTCTCCACACCCACAGTGAGCGCGGGTACCCACCTAAAGCGGAAAACGTTTAGATAGTGGTAACAATGACACTATAGGACGCGTCTTGGTCAGGTAACAATGACTGACCAGGAATAAAATCGTGCGGTCAGATTACAATGATTGACCAGAGCGGACAAATTTTAAACAGTGGTAACAATGGCACTGTAGGGAGCGTTTTGGTCAAATAACAATGACTGACCAGGAACAAAATCGTGCCCGAGGGGCTGGTACTATTCTATGTGATTGCTCGAGGGGCTGGTACTGTTCTATCTGATTGCCCGAGGGGCTGATACTGTTCTGAGACATTGGGCCTGATGGGCAAACATTTTTTTGTGCTTATCTGCACTAACTGCTTTGCATTCATTTGCTTAACTATTTGAAAAGTTATTTTTCAAAGGAAAATTGAACTGAGCAATGGTGTTTTTAAGAGATTTCACAGCTTCTTTGCTTTTTTAAATGGTTTTATACTACTTCCATACAGCATGTTGATATGCTTTACGTGATTTCTTACTGCTCAATTGTTATTTACCTTTATTACTCATTGAGTTGGAGTACTCAATTTAATCCATGTACCTTGTGTGCATATGCAGGTATTTATACACCCGGTAGCGAGTTTTGGCTGATTGGAGGCTGGGTTATCAGAGTTTTAGCGAGGTGGCTGTCAGCGTTCGCAGCACTGCTTTTCTCCTTTTTTATTCATCAGTCCTGTTTTGTATATTCCAGACCTTGTAGTTGTATTTATACTCTAATAGATGCACATGACTAGTGACACCCCGATATCGGGCTGAGTTGGGTTGTTATTCCGCATGTTTACATAATTGTATTGTTGACTGCTTAAAGGATTGTATTATTCATCCTTATAAATGACTTATTAATTTATTAAGCTGTTGGAACTGAATTTGAGTAAGTGTCGGCTGGCCTTGTCTGCATGAGAGGTGCAATCACAACCGGGTTTGGGTTTTGGGTCGTGACAAGTTGGTATTAGAGCCTGGGTTACATAGGTCTCACGAGTCATGAGTAGGTTTAGTAGAGTCTCGCGGATCGGTACGGAGACGTCTGTATTTATCCTCGGGAGGCTGCAGAACCTTTAGGAAAACTTCACATTCTTGAAATTCTTATCGTGCGTCCTTGATTTAACTTGGAATATAACTCTTTGAATTCCTTCCACATATTTGTATGTGCGAACGAGCACTCAGTATCAGATGTTCCTTGATGGCTTGTGATTCCCTGATCGAGGGATGAGATATGATCTCTGTGAGTTGATGTTGGTCCAGTCTAGAGGACTTGAGGCCGAAATTTTGCCTATGGCTTGAGCACCAAGGTACTGATTACGTGAGCTGTGTTTTTGAACTTATATATTCAGTAGTGCCCTATTAATAGAAATGATGGCTGGATAGCTATACGATGAGTATGCAATGACTGCGAGATGTGATCATATAATTTACAAGCGACGAGAAGGGTTTGTTGGAGGATAGATTAACCATTAGGTGTTTGATTTCCATTGTGATTCGATGTGTAACCCCGAGTTATAGGTGCGTGAAGAATATTTTCATGTCTCCTAGTTGGAAGTGAAGTAAATTTCATGTTGCGATATGAGTTCATACTGAGGAAGACTAAGTGACTGTGTAATGTGTATGAAGGTGGAAGGTATACAGAAATGTTGATTTGAGGCAAGGCAGGTGGGTTATATCTTGCAAGAGTGTTCTGGAGTTCTGTGATCCTTATGCTGTTTGTTAGAAGACCTCATTTTCAAGTGAAATATATATGCTGAAATTTAAATTTTGGGTCGCTCAAGAGAGTGGATTTAGCTACTCCAAGAGTGAATACGAGATTTGCAGAAGATATGAAGTAATAGATGGTCTGGGTTCCACGAGCTTATGAATGACTTAGTTAATCTCGCTTTGGTATTATAGAAGCAATAAAGTATATGCTTTATGAGTTATGGTATGTGTTTTGATCTATGGCTTCGAGCCAAGTTAGGGAGTTGCTATTGATTAGCTGACTGCACGGTTATGTTCTATGCCGGTTAAGGTTTGAGGCGTGCTGGTGAATCAGTTCTAGTTTTTAGAGATTGAGCCCGAGGATGGCTCGAATAGAGGAAAATTTTTGACTAAGGTAAGGCTATATGGTGTAGTGTCAGAAGTCCCGATGAGGCACTGGTTGTTTGGTTCTGTTGATCGGGCTAGATTGCAGTTCGAGTAGAGTGGATTACTCTTAGGAATGGTTCTAGTGTGCTCAAAATTTTGCATGTAATAATTAGGGAATTTTAGGTTTTATTCGTGGCTAGAAATTGAGGTTTGCATTTGGAGGGTGTCAAGATTTGTGGGTTTTCTATATCAATTGTGGGATTCTATGTGGCACTATCAGGAAGGTGCAGGTAATGGTTAAGAATTCGTAGAATGTCTCTTCAGGGTAAGTATTTCGAATGTGGTGCTTGCGGGAATATTTAAAAGAGTATTTAACGGCTTATGAGCCTTAGACGTTGTGGTTCACGTTAAAGTTTGTAGGGCAAGTTTTAGTTAAGGATAATGGTGTACTAACAAGGAAACAGATAAATGTGAAAGTAATTCGGTATGGTAATGGATACGATAGGGTCTTAGTGTACTAATGATGTGGTGATGCTTTACAGATGTTTTTTTAGCAATATTCTTGGGTTGGTGACCTACATGGCCTGTTCAAGCCAGAGGAATTCCATTTTGATAACTTGGTTAATCGACTACCAATATTCCGATTTTGCTATGTAGCCTAGAAAAAACAATTTTAAAAAAATATTTATCATGGGATGATCGTACTTGAGGGATGTGTTAGTCATTTGAGTGCTGAGGTTGTGATTAGTTACAGTGATTTATGTGATCTATGAATTTGGAGACGGGGAATCCTAAAAAATACACTATTTCGGGATTGTGGCATGTTTGAGGTGAGTATTTTATCTAACTCATTGGATGCACTAGTCGATCTAATTGATAGTGATAACTATGCGCTGTGAGCATGAATATATGTGAGGTTCGAACCTGTGTGCAAGCACCGAGCCAATATTCATGCTCGGAAGATGCGTAGGCTATGATATGCCTAGAGTGGGATATTGAGCTTAAAGGTATAATGTTTCTCTTATTCGTAACTTTGTTAATAACTATCTGGACTATACTTGAGATTTCCAAGATGCTAAATTCTAGAACAAACTTGGTAATTACTAATTCTGTGTTAATTTGCTGATTAGAGCTATGAAAACATAGTTTGCCCATGCCTACGATATATAGTGTTATTTATGCCAGTCCAGGAGCACGAGAATCTTATTTCATTTAGCATATACATGTGTACTTGTTGGATTGCACCTATATAATATGCTTGGACTGGAGGTCTGTGACTATGCCGGGTGGATTATGTTATTGGCAACTAAGTTTCTCGTGAAGTTGTTGTTAATTTGAGAGAAAAACTGGTTATTATTATTCTATTCATGTATATCTTGGTTCCACTGTGATTGATGAGCTCATAACATATCATTGGGATGGTACTTGTGGAACTTGCAAAGCGACTCTCTTCCTTTCTGGGGTAGCCGGATGGTGCAATATTGAGGTTTACTAGTATTGCATTGTATTATGTACTTCTCCGTGGGTATGGTGATTCACTTGTGGTACTAGATATTAAATTGCACCTGGTTGATGATTTTGAGCATGGTGACTTGGGGTGTCTGATGTGAACTAGTGTCTAGATAGGGTTGCGCATGGCATCAAAGTTATATGGAGGTATGACCTTGCGTTTAGATTCGGGTGTTCTATTTCTAAGATGTGAGACGGGTTTTCATCCTTGTATTGTGGTGGTACTAGTGAGCTTGTGGTACAACTCTTTCTTTTGAGCTATTTTCATAATTTGAGTAAGTTCGGATTTTGGCTTATTGGTGCACGAATTGCACAAGTCATGGCTTTAGTCTGTACTGAAGTGTCAATGTCGCCAGAGTAGTTGTGCTGGATTAAATGAGATTGTTGGGATCTAGAATGAATACAAACGGATTTGATTTCAGCATGTTGGGAGGATAATATCGAGGTTCAACTCAAAAATTTGCTATGGTTTTTTTTTTGCTTAAAGAAGAAGTGGCTTCATAAATGGTTGATCTAAGAAATGGTTATGGCTTACTGTGTGTTTTATTTATCATTTGCAGTATATGAAGGTGTTGAGATGAGACTTTAGTTGATAAGAGTTTTTCTATCGGTATTCGGGTGTTGTGTGCAACTATTGTGATTAGAAGTTATCACTACAAGCATTTGAGTTATATGGTCTATCATGTAATTGCACCTGAGGTTGCAGGTATGGGATTATTACAGCTGGGTCGGGCTTATTCTGAATATAGATGTGAGGTTTTGATCTTGTGTATGATTTCAAAAGTGGAAATATGGTTCTATGGTTTATCGGTTAGATTGGATTGCAAAATTTTAGTTACAATGTATTGTCAGGCCTATATGAGATATGGTGACGTGGGATCACCCCGGGTATATACGTGGCAAGGTTACTCAACGATTGTTTGGCTTTTGGGACAACTCTGGACACGTTCGAGGACGAACATTTGTTTAAGTTGGGGAGGATGTGACGACCCGGTCAGTCGTCTCATGAGTTACCACTCCATTTCCCCCATATCTACTTCTTTATGCTTCGTTATCCGTGTTTCATGTGATCAAGTTGATTAGTTTGCATTCAGAGAGGATCTGGTAAGAAATGAGGCACTTAGTCTCTTTTAAGAAGGCTTAAAATAGAAAAGTCAACCGGATGTTGACTTATGTGTTAGAGGGTTTGGATGTGAGTTCCGATAGTTCGATTAGCTTTGGAAGGTTATTTGTGACTTAGGAGCGTGATCGGTATTTCGTTTTGGAGGTCCGAAATAGAATTAGGCTTGAATTGACGAAGTTGATATTTTGGCGATTTCCAGTTGGTAGGTGAGATTTTGATCCGAGGGTCGGAATGGAATTCCGAGAATTTCTGTAGCTTCGCTATGTCATTTGTGATGTGTGCACAAAATTTTAGGTCATTTGGACGTCGTTTGGTTGACTTTTTGATCGAATTTGGATTTCGGAAGTTTTAGAATTCTTAGGCTTGAATCCGAGGGTGATTTGATGTTTGGATGTTTTTTTGAGCATTCCGAAGGTTGGATCAAGTTTGAATTATGTTATGGGGTGTGTTTCCATGTTTGGTCGGGGTCCCATAAGGCTCGGATAAGTTTTGGAAGAGTTTTTAGAAGATTTTTGCCGTTTTGAGCATAAGTATGTAATGATCCAAAGGTCCATTTTTAGTTCTAGATATCTAAATTTTATTACGAGACTTCTAGAATTTAAATAATGAATTATAGGAGTGATCTGGAAAGTTTGGTCTAATTTCATCAAGTCGTGATTGGGTTTTTGACGCCAATCATGAGTTAATTGTTTAACGAGCGAAATGGATATCGTTCTGAGCAAACGAGCTCCGGATTGAGTTTCGATTGAAGGACTATGTTCGTATCATTATTTGTGACTCATACGAACAAGAATAATCGAATTCCAAGTTCGTATGGTGGAGTTAGAGCCTTTTTAGTGAAAATAAATATTTCTGATGCAGCGGGATCTGGTGCGCACCTTTAACGACCAGATTTGTCACTTTTAGCGATGGGAATGGCTCTTTTAGCGACCAGAATAGGCTTATTAAAGCTGTTGCGTTTTTTTCGCTCATTTTGACCTTTTTTTTTGAAAGAACACAGCTTGGGGCGATTTTTGAGCAAGAAATCATGGAAAATCTTGAGGTAAGTCACTTGTGATCATTTCTACTCTATAATATTGAATTATCATCGAATAATCCGACTAGAATACATGTTTTTGGGGTGTAAATTGGGGATTTGGACCTAGGGATTTGAAAATAAGATTTGAAGATTTGGAGGCAGAAAGGGTCTCTCGTGTTATCTGTTCTCTTCTTAATGTACTAGTTTATTTTCAGTTATAGCATTTTAATTAGTTGGAACTTAAAAGGAATGTTAATCAGAGTTACAGTATTGATATGTGTATAGCCCCCTGTTCACAGACCTGGACCTCTT
>MU670487.1:7697-25301 GCA_026770625.1 Nicotiana glauca
ATATAATATATATAATAGGAGAGTCAAAGAATCTGTATTTATTTATATATAATAGGAGAGGCAAAGAAATGTTATAATGACAAATATCATAATTTCTATTAATAATATAATTATACTAAATATTTCACAATATAATAAATCAAAATACATAACGAAAAAATTATTTGATAACTATATAATTTTCTTTAATTTAATACAGTTTATTTATTAAAATTTAGACAATATCTATTCTATTTATATAGATTAGGATAATCAAATAATTGTGATAATTGCAAATGTAACATCGAAAAATTAACAAAATGACAAATAAAAAATTATTAAAAAATAAAAATAATAAAATAAAATCTATATATTATTAAAAGAAGAGGAAAAAGCACTCTCTTTAGCCAATTAAGAGCCTACAAAAATGCCACATGGCATAATTAGTTATTTAGTTTATAATTAGTTATTGGTTACTTATTATTGAATTTAAATACATATAAAAACTAAAATAATAAAATACAATAAAAAACTACCATATATATATATATGTTAATTGGTTACTTTATTTGTATTAATAAATATAGATATCTTATAATTAAATATAATAAAAAATGAAAATAAATATATATAAACAATAACTACCCATTCAATTTGGGTGGGAGTAGTTTCAAGTTTGAGTTTTTAAATTATTTTAAAATAAAAAGCAAAAAAAAATTTACCTATAAAAATACGAAAAAAAGAGAAGAAAAACTACCCATTCAAATCAGTAAGTAGTTTCAAGTTGGAGTTTTATAATAATTTTAAAATAAAAAATAAAATTCAAAAAAATAATAAATTACCAATTCAAATTGGGGAATAGTTTCAAATTGGAGTTTTAAAATTATTTGAATATAAGAAAAATGAAAAACCTATTTATATATAATATACATATAAAAATGAAAATAATAAAATAAAATAAAATAACAAAAAATAAATATATAAAAAATAACTACCCATTCAAATTGAGTGGGACTTGGGAGTAGTTTCAAGTTTGAGTTTTTAAATTATTTTAAAATAAAAAGCAGCAAAAAAATTAATATATAATATATATAATAGGAGAGTCAAAGAATCTATATTTATTTATATATAATAGGAGAGGCAAAGAAATGTTATAATGACAAATGTCATAATTTCTATTAATAATATAATTATACTAAATATTGGATAATATAATAAATAAAAATACATAACGAACAAATTATTTGATAACTATATAATTCCCTTTAATTTAATGGAGATTTTATTTATTAAAATTTAGACAATATCTATTCTATTTATATAGAATAGGATAATCAAATAATTGTGATAATTCCAAATGTAACATCGAAAAATTAACAAAATGATAAATATTTTTTTAATATTGACCGTGCATCCTACGAGTACGACTACTAGTACAAATATAAACCCAACATCCCCCCTCAAGTTGGAGGGTGATTAGCCACACCCAACTTGCTCAAAATAGACCTGTGAGTGACACCTGTGAGTGATTTAGTCAGCATATCGGTCAGTTGTAATTTGTTGGGAACATAAGATAAAGAAATAAGACCATCTTGGAGTTTCTCGCGAACAAAGTGGCAATCCAACTCTATATGTTTCGTACGCTCATGAAACACCGGATTACGAGCAATGTAGATGGCAGAGTGACTATCACAATGTAAAGGAACTGGAACAAATGAGGTAACATAAAGTTCATGTAATAGCCTGGCGATCCAAGCAAGTTCGGCAACAACTTGGCGCATGGAACGATACTCGGCCTCAGCGGAGGACAAGGATATAGTGTGCTGTTTTTTTTATTTCCGTGTGAGTAACGAACCACCAAGTAACACCACATAACAACTAACGGATCTCCGGGAACTAGGACAAGAAGTCTAGTCCGAATCACAATAAGCATGTAATGATAAATCAGAAGCAGCAGATATGAGCATACCTTGCCCTAAGGTACCTTTGACATACTTAAGAACATGATAAGCATCAGAAAGATGAGATGAAGTAGGGGCATGCATGAATTGACTTAACAACTGTACAGAGAAATCCAAATTTGGCCTTGTATTTGTGAGAAAGTTCAGCTTTCCAATGAGCTTTCTATACAAGAAAGGGATCAAGCAAAAAAAATGAAGAAGAAATCAGGGAACCAAAGTGAACGAAGAAGGTTTGAGAGAGCAGAACCTGTTCTGGAATTTTCTTCTTATGACCCATCGTGTTCAAACCCGAAACCCACACGTTTATACACATGCCCAACTCTAATTGGGTCAAACCAGTTAAAATCGGAAGACAAAAATAAAAACCCTGCAACTAAACTAACCTTTCTAATTATAAATACAAAGCCTAGAAATGTAACGATCCGACTGGTCGTTTTGAGTTCTAGCACTTCGTTCAGTAGTCCGAGGCCATGAACAACTTCATTTCAGGTATTATGACTTGGGCGCATGGTCGGATTTGAATTTCGAGAAGTCCAGAGTTGATTTGGAAAGAGAATTCTTATTTCGGAAGCTTAAAGTTGAAAGAATGATCTAGGATTGGAATTTTGAGTAAACGACCTCGGAATTAGGATCTGAAGGTTCCACAAGTTCGTATGATGATTTTGGACTTGGGCGTATGTCCGGTTCAGGTTTTGGATAACTCGGGAGTGTTTTGGCGCCTATTGTGGAAGTTAGTATTTTAGAAGAAATTTCATAAGTTTGGCTTGAAGTGCATTTCAGTGTCACCGATGTCCGTTTGGAATTCCAAGACTATGAATAGCTCCGTATGGTGATTCTGGAGTTGGGGGCATGATCAAAAGTGAATTCGGAGTTCCGTAGGTCATTTTGGAGCCATTTGGCTAAAGATAGAAATTTGGAGGTTTTTAAGAAGTTTGACCAGAAGTGGACTTTTTGATATCGGGGTCGGAATCTGATTCCGAAAGATGGAGTAGGTTCATAATGTCAAATATGACTTGTGTGCAAAATTTGATTTCAATCGGACGTGATTTGATAGGTTTAAACATCAAAAGTAGAAGTTTGAAATTTCAAAAGTTTATAAAGCTTGAATCGGGGTGTAATTCATGATTTTAGCATTGCTGGATATGATTTGAGGCCTCGAGCAAGTCCTTAATGGGTTTTGGGATTGGTTGGTAGGTTGGGATGAGGTCCCGGGGGCTTCGGGTGGATTCCGGGTGGCTAACGGATCGAATTCGGAGTTTGAAGAAGGGCTGGAGCTGCTACTTCTGGTATTTCCGCTTCTGCGGTCCCGCAGAAGTGATGAAGAAGCCTTAAAAGCGGTTGGATGTGAAACAGACCAGGACCACAGAAGCAGCCCTAGATCCGCAAAAGCGGAACCGCTGAAGCGGTGGGCCGTCCGTAGAAGCGAAAATTGGGCTGGAGCCCAGTGTCCGCAGAAGCGGCGTTTTGTCCGCAAAAGCGGAACCACGGAAGCAAAAATATTTCTGCAGAAGTGGAAATTGCTGAGGCAGTGAGGGTGTTTTAAAAATTGAATTTTGGCTATTTTCTTTCATATTTTCTTGGTTTTGGCGATTCTTAGAGGGGTTTCAAGAGAGGATCTTCATCATTAATGATAAGGTAAGTTATCCCCACCTATTTTGAGTTAAATACACCAACTATGTATGGATTTGAGCATTTAAATTAGTAGAAATTTGGAGTTTTGATAGAAAGACATAAAAATTATATTCTTGGAATTTAGCCACGATTTTGGGGATGATTAAGAGAAAATTATATATTTGTGTTTGTGAGTTCATGTGTAATCTTTAACTTCCAAAAATTTCGGATTCTAGGCACGTGGCTCCGAGGGCGTTTTGATCAACTTTTCGATCGGAATTAGGAGTTTCTATAAATTAGATTGTAATGAATATTTGAAAATATATTAATGGATTAGCGTAACCGTTGGCTAGTTTTGGAGCGTGGTGCATCAATTAGAGCCTTCGGAGGGGCGTGGAATGTCGGTTATGGATCTTCGGAGTGAGGTGAGTCTCATTTCTAACCTTTTAAGAGGGAAATGTCCCCATAGGTGTAATAATTGATTACGTGCTCCTATTTGCGGGGTCTACGTACGCACGAGGTGAGGTGAGTCCGTACGTAGATACTATTATGCTATTGTCCGGGTAGTCTAGGACCCAAAAACATGCTATACTTTGAATATTTGTAATCTTATGGATAGTTGAATTGCTTAAACCACATCAAAATAGTAAATAAATTTTTAACAAGATCTAAACCTCATTTTCTTAAATTGTTAAAAGTGAATTAGCTTTCTTTGAATAACTGCCCCATGTTGGCTTCTTGATTGAATGTCTCTATGTGTTTATTTTGGAACGGACCGAACGCCTCGGCAGATTAAATAGATGTATCTATAGGCGCGCTGTCAACCCTCGGCAAGTTCACAGTTTATTTATGTTGGATCGGGCCGTCGCCTCGGCATGATATGCGTATGCTTGTATTGCTACCTTGAAATTTATTAAGTTATTATTTCCTCTTCATCAATTGAAAATATTTGAAAATTTTTGAAAAGGAATTTTGGAAATTTCCTATAAGAGAATTAATTGTTTACTTACTTCCGTCTATTTGGACTAAAATCATGTTTATAGAAATCCATAATTTAATTTATTACTGACCTCATTATTGGACTACTAGTGTGTGTCGAAGTCGACTATCTCGTCTCTACTTCTTCGAGATTAGACTGGATAATCATTGAGTACACGTTGTTTACATGCTCATACTACACTTCTGTGCATTTTTATTGCACATGTATATATATCTCTAGCAGCCTATTGGGCGTAGCAGCGCAGATGATTTTGGGACTAGGTGAGTTGCATTATTCGAGGTGACCCGCAACTAGTGTAGTCCCTTTCAGCATATTTTATTTATTTCCTGTCCACTGTATTTCGGATGGATGTTGTATTTTATTTCCCTATCTGTAGATGCTCATGCAGTTATGATACCGAGTTCTGGGAGGATTTTGGATTATTCAGTATTAAGTCTTTTATCGATTTTATGTTCATTTTTGTAAAAATTTTATCATCTAATATTTAATGTATAAGAAAAATGATTTTCGAAAATATTGAAACTGGAATTTAATTATGCATTCTTGGTTGGCTTGCCTGACAGCGGTGTCCGGCGCCACCACTACCCTTGGTGGATTTTGGGTCGTGACAACATGGTATCAGAGCACTAGGTTCCTATGGGCTCATGAGTAATGAGCAAGTAGTAGAGTCTCGCGAATTGATAAGGAGATGTTTGTACTTATCATCGAAGGCTGCTGGACTGTTAGGAGTACTTCCCTTCTTGATTCCTTATCGTGTGATTTGATTCATGTGAGGCTTACGCCTTTGTCTCCTTCCTACTCAATCTTATGTGACACGAAGCGCTTGTTATAAATTGAGAGTTAAAGAATTTTTAATAGCACTACGAATGTGGTGCGGGTGTTTCTCCCCGCAGGGTTATTTGAGCTATTATCGTCGCCTTGTGGAAAGATATTCTGTTGTTTCGGCTCAACATCGGTACTTTTGAGAGCTCTGAGGTTACGCACAAGTTGCCATGATGCTTATGAACAAATGTTGCGCAGTAGTGATATGATGGTAGGATGATTGCCTATGTGTCGGGGCAGTGAATGACTTGAAGGGAGGTTTACTCAGTGCATAATCAAGAGATTTAGTGTTTTATTCCCGGGAGGGGGAAGATAATCGAACTAAGGATGGTCAAATGTGGGCTGGTGGAAGTAATGAGGCTTGGTATTTGCAAGCATTGTAGGGTTTTCTTCTATGTTTAAGTGGGATGTCGTTGTCCTAATTGGACGTGCTAAGTTTGTCGGTGTTATGACCTTCTAGAATTCGCCTTTGGGGCGAGATATTGTGAGATAGAATTGGATACACAACTGTCAGATATTGTAGGATGCGGTAGTTCAGGATTGAGTCAGTATTTCTAATGTTGACGGTTCGATAAAGACGACCTTCGGAAAGGTTTAAGTTAGCAGCAATTGTAAGTTCAGGTGCCACGAAGATAGATTTTGTTTAAGACAGCAAGTGAGTAGCAAAGTATGAGGAAGGAGATGTGGGAAGTTCCAGGCGGTGGCTATGGTTATCGGAAGGTCGAGTATAAGAGGCCAAAGGCCGAGTAATCGATTAAGGGGATGAGTTTCGCCAAAGTGGAAGAGTGGTGGAGCCGCATAGGTGCTTTGTAGTGGGATGACCACCTACCTTAAGGAGAGTTTGGAATTATTTGGGATTTTAGTGGCTGGCAATTAAAGGCTACGTAATTAATTAGAAGTATGTGCTATCATGCGGCATGGGATTTAATATAACGGAAAGGAGTCGCTTAAGTGAAGAAGGATGCAGTATAACTTTGAATTGGAAGGATGTTGTCGCGCATTTAATTGATGTCCACGAGGGGTAAATGGACATGTGCAGCTGGAGAGCGAGCTCAGACTCAGGATGGGTTACTGATGTCGTAGTGATCGTACCCCGTGCAGCAGCGTTAGAAGATGCCGGAGGGAGCTTTCTATAGGTAGGTTACCCAAGTGAGCATGTTGGGGGTCGTGTGGTTGGCGAGGCTTCTGCGAAGAATTCAATCGGTTATATAGCAAAGAGAGTGGTCGTGCAAATGTGTTTGATGAGTCAGAATATAAGAAGGTTGTTTTTAAAGAGAGGTTTCAAGAACCTTGACGGTTGATCGCGCAAGGTTATATCAATAAGAGATAAAAGGGGAGGGGTGAATTCCAAATTTGTGAAGTAATGGCTTCATGATAAGTGGGAGAGTCCCACCACTTATGATTAGGTTGCATGGTTAACTACTTGCGAGATTTTTTGGCTATTAGCATATCGATGGGCTATTTCAGTTACGGGAAAGGACCATAAGTGGTAATTTGAGCAAGGGAACTATTAAAAGTGGGCTATCGTCGGCCTTATTGGCCCATGTTCAAACTTTAGGAAGGATTCATGAGTGTGCTTTGTAAAGATGCGGGTTCCTAGGGAAGTGGTTCTGCCAGGTGCTTCACCAATGGGGCATCCATATGCTAGAAAATTTATGGAATTGATTATATTCGGGGCCGAGTTAAGGAAGGTGGCTCTCAATAGCGGTCCTAGTGAAATTCAAAGGGTAAAGTGTGGTGCCTAATGATTTCGAACCTATAAGTACCGTTAAGGATCAAGCTTTGTAGCATCTTTTGAGAAGGTGCCCAGAATGTTCTATGATATTTTAACTTGCGGTATAGAATTTGAGAGATATGAAATAATCCGTGGTATTTGAGACTGCATGGTCTCGTGATTCAAGGTCACTCGAGATGAGTGCAGATGGAGTATGTTATGTGTTGGATGGAATTAGTATTATTTCTAAGGTAATCGGGGTGAATCGAAAGGAGATAGATTGGTTAGCCATAATTTAGTTGGCATGTTGGTGGTAGAGATCATCTCTTTCAGCGTGATTAAGCTATACAAGTGATCTGTAGCAGTGCGTATGAGGCTTGTCAGCCGCCATAATTGATATTATTCTGAAGTATTCTACTGTTATGGCTTGTTATGTGGAAGTGGATTCCGGAAAGGCTATGGTGCCTTAGACCACTACTTAGAGATTCGTGTATTTCCACGGTTATAAGAATTTTCCTATGTGTTGCTATGTTTCTTCTGAATCAAGTTTAGTGAAAAGCTTTTATGTGATAAAGTGTTGACCTATTAGCAGTTTCGGGTTACGATAAGGTTTATGTTCTATCGTACATTGGCATGTTGGGTGCAGTGACTAGTATGGGATTTGAAGTGAAAGGAATCAAGGTTTCAGTTCGGTGCCGACAAGGATGTCACGAGCTCGGATGAGCACGAAAGGAGTTTCGATGTTTAAAGTAAGTGTTTTGTCATCAGCGTCACCTATGATCGGTGTTTTGTAAAAAAGGCTTTGCATCCTGGTTAGGGATTCTTGATCACTTTTCAGCGCTAGTGCAGCCGGTAATTTGGGTGTGTGGACCTGTTATGTGTTTCAGAAGGTTGTGGGAGCGAGTCCCACAGGAAGATCGTATAAGTGTGGCATGTAGTCACTTGATTGATTGAAGAAATTAAACCAAGTATGAATATTTATGATGATATCGATAAGTTGAGGATATATACCTAGCGGGCACTTCGTTACTGAGTTATGGATTGTGGATGAGTACTCCGGTTATGATGGCTGTCCTTGTGTGTTATGAGAATAGGGAAATTAGTATGGACCTTTGAAAGGTTATTGGCTTAGTTTGATATGATCAGGATCGACTTGAGGTCGGTGGATAGATTTAAATGTGAATTTGGGCTCTATGTCAGGCCAGTCGTGTTCATTTCAGTAATGTGCTCCTTATGAAGTAGTCAGAGTGTTATTTCGTTGCCAGATATTTCATGTAGTAAGGCATTGCACTGTGTGAGTTGTGGGACGACTTGAGGAATTGCTTATGTGTTGAGGATCCGCGTAGAAACGATGTATTATGAGCAAGATGGTTCTTTAGATTCAGATTGTATATCGTACCTCAGTTTGTGCTTGAGTTTTGTAGCTCATGGCGCTATATGTTCCCTCAGGGATGTGATTATGCAGTTAGCATGCTTATGACCGATATTCGGTATTTTGTTGTAATGAGCAAATTTGGCTCGATGTGCATCTCATTATGTGAGATTTATATGTGGATCGGGTTGCACGCCGCAACCGTGTGATGTTGAGTATAGTTTTCTATAGGCTATTTTGTGTGCCTTACTTCCTGTTTTCTAAGGAAAGTCTGTATTAGTGCGTGAGTTAGGTAATTCCTTCCAGAGTTCATTTTCCTTTCGTATTGCATTCGAATTGGTGGCCCGTTGGCACATTGTGGCATCATATAAGACTTTGATTATGTTTGGGGTGACTTATTGCCTGAGCAGTTCGTACTAGCTGAGGCGAGATTTTTGGATTTAGGATCAGTGCAATCTGAGTATATGAAGTAACTTATGGAGATAAGATCATTATTTGGTCCTAAATGAGGTGATGGTTCTGTCAGGGGTATAGACTGAATGATTTGTTGACTCGGTAGTTGGTTATGAATTTCTGCACATCTCTTCCGTCATGGTGGTATTGTAAAGGGTAGAGTAAGACCTATGTAAGTCATGGGGTGCAATGGGAGAATCAGATTAGTAGGATTTTGACTAAGTGGATCAGAAAATGTTATTGTGGTTCGGTGAGTAAAGTGATGAAAAGTGTGAATTCAGCAGAGTTATGCAGTTATGTTTGGGTACAGCGTGTAGTGATTAATATGGTGATATTATGGTGGGAACATGTCGGGCATAGAATCCCGGATGTTGGAATTGGGCTCTAAGGCTTATTTGCTTGAACAAAAGAGGATATCTTTAGGATTGATCGAGCTGATGTTCTCAACTGAGTTGTGATGATACGAGAAGGTGCATGAGAAGTTAAACAACGATTTCAGACTACTTCAGTGTAATTTCAGCACGTTCGAGGACGAACGTATGTTTAAGTGGGAGAGAATGTAGAGACCCGACCTGTCGTTTTGAGTTCTAGCACTCTGTTCAGCAGTCGGAGGCCATGAACAACTTCATTTTAGGTATTATGACTTGGGCGCATGGTCGGAATTGAATTTCGGGAAGTCCAGAGTTGATTTGGAAAGAGAATTCTTATTTCGGAAGCTTAAAGTTGAAAGAATGATCTAGGATTGGAATTTTGAGTAAACGACCTCGGAATCAAGATCTGAAGGTTCTAGAAGGTTCGTATGATGATTTTGGACTTGGGCGTATGCCCGGTTCGGGTTTTGGATAACTCGGGAGTGTTTTGGCGCCTATTGTGGAAGTTAGCATTTTAGAAGAAATTTCATAAGTTCGGCTTGAAGTGCATTTCAGTGTCACCGATGTTCGTTTGGGATTCCAAGACTATGAATAGCTCCGTATGGTGATTCTGGAGTTGGGGGCGCGATCGGAAGTGAATTTGAAGGTCCGTAGGTCATTTTGGAGCCATTTGGCTAAAAAATAGAAATTTGGAGGTTTTTAAGAAGTTTTACCGGAAGTGAACTTTTTGATATCGGGGTCGGAATCTGATTTCGAAAGCTGGAGTAGGTCCATAATGTCAAATATGACTTGTGTGCAAAATTTGAGGTCAATCGGGCGTGATTTGATAGGTTTAAACATCGAAAGTAGAAGTTTGAAATTTTGAAAGTTCATAAAGCTTGAATCGGGGTGTAATTCATGGTTTTAGCGTTGTTTGATATGATTTGAGGTCTCGAGCAAGTCCGTAATGGATTTTGGGATTGGTTGGTAGGTTTGGTTGAGGTCCCGGGGGCCTCGGGTGGATTCCGGGTGGCTAACGGATCGAATTCGGAGTTTGAAGAAGGGCTGGAGCTGTTGCTTCTGGTATTTTCGCTTTTGCGGATTTGGGACTGCAGAAGCGGCCCCGCAGAAGCGCCGAAGAAGTTGCAGAAGCGGTTAGATGTGAAGCAGGCCATGACCGTAGAAGCAGCCCTAGATCCGCAAAAGCGGAACCGTAGAAGCGGTGGGCCGTCCGCAGAAGCGAAAATTGGGCTGGAGCCCAGTGTCCGTAGAAGCGGCATTTTATCTGCAAAAGCGGGACCGCGGAAGCGGAAATTGCTGAGTCAGTGAGGGTGTTTTAAAAATCAGATTTTGGCTATTTCCTCTCATATTTTCTTGGCTTTGGCGATTCTTGGAGGGGTTTCAAGGGAAGATCTTCATCATTAATGATAAGATAAGTTATCCCCACCTATTTTGAGTTAAATACACCAACTATGTATGGATTTGATCATTTAAATTAGTAGAAATTTGAGGTTTTGGTAGAAAGACCTAGAAATTATATTCTTGGAATTTAGCCACGTTTTTTGGGATGAAATTAAGAGAAAATTATATATTTGAGTTCGCGAGTTCATGGGTAATCTTTAACTTTGAAAATTTTCGAATTCCGGGCACGTGGGCCCGAGGGCGTTTTGATCAACTTTTCGATCGGAATTAGGAGTTTCTATAAATTAGATTGTAATGAATATTTGAACATATATTAATGGATTTGCGTAACCGTTGGCTAGTTTTGGAGCATGATGCATCAAGTAGAGCCTTCGGTGGGGCGTAGAATGTCGGTTATGGGTCTTCGGAGCGAGGTGATTCTCCTTTCTAACATTGTAAGAGGGAAATGTCCCCATAGGTGTAATAATTGATTATGTGCTCCTATTTGCGGAGGCTACATACGCACGAGGTGGCGATAGTCCGTGCGTAGCTACTATTATGCTATTGTCCGGGTAGTCTAATACCCAAAAGCATGCTATACTTTGAATATTTATAATCTTATGGATAGTTGAATTGCTTAAACCACATCAAAATAGTAAATGAATTTCTAACAAGATCTAAACCTCATTTTCTTAAATTGTTAAAAGTGAATTAACTTTCTTTGAATAACTTCCCCATGTTGGCTTCTTGATTGAATGTCTCTATGTGTTTATTTTGGAACAGGCCAAACGCCTCGGCAGATTAAATAGATGTATCTATAGGCACGCCGTCGAGCCTTGTATTGCTGCCTTGAACTTAATTAAGTTATTAAGTCCTCTTCGAGGCTTGAAATTTTTTGGAAATTTTTGAAAAGGAATTTTGGAAATTTCCTATAAGAGAATTAATTGTTTACTTGCTTCCGTCTATTTGGACTAAAATCATGTTTATAGAAATCCATAATTTAATTTATTACTGACCTCATCATTGGACCACTAGCATGTGTCGAAGGAGACTATCTCGTCTCTACTTCTTCGAGATTAGACGGGATACTCATTGAGTACACGTTGTTTACGTACTCATACTACACTTCTGTCTATTTTTGTTGCACAGGTATATGTATCTCTATCAGCCTACTAGGCGTAGCAGCGCGGATGATTCTGGGACTAGGTGAGTTGCATTATTCGAGGCGACCCGCAGCTAGTGTAGTCCCTTTCAACATATTGTATTTATTTCTTGTCCACTGTATTTCAGACGGATGTTGTATTTTATTTCTCTATCAGCAGATGCTCATGCACTTGTGACACCGGGTTCTGGGAGGATTTTGGATTATTCAGTATTAAGTCTTTTATCGACTTTATGTTCATTTTTGTAAAATTTTTATCATCTAATATTTAATGTATAAGAAAAACGATTTCCGCAAATATTGAAACTGAAATTTAATTACGCATTTTTGGTTGGCTTACCTGACAGCGGTGTCCGGCGCCACCACGGCCCTCAGTGGATTTTGAGTGGTGACAAGAAATACAAGGCCCAAATACAAATATAAATCCAACAAATTTCATATAAACTGCTACCATATAACAGTATAAGTCATCTCAAGATGTTTTCAAGATAAACACAAAACCTTAAACCATGAATTAAACAAAGTCAAGACTTAAACACAAAATAAGGAACTACTTAAGAGTTAAGACCAACAAAAACTCCATACCAAATAAAAGAAAAAAATAAAATAAAAGATGGTATTACAAACCTTGAAAATTGAGAGGATGTATTTATTTTTGTGATTTTTGTTCAAAGGGGAGAAAGAAAGAGCCTGATGTCTTTTGCTGATTGATGAAACTAAGAATGGAGTGTTAGGTACTACTCTTTTGTTTGTTTATAAAGTCAAAAGAGTTGAAAATAGAAAAATCAAAATACCCTCATTTTTTGAGAATAATTACTTCAAATGCCACTTTCCACAAATACATGTAGAACTATAAATTTACTGCAACCACGTGATCTGTCTCTATTTGATTATCATACATTTTTTTCTGTTTGTTTAAGAAGATTGAAGAATGTTCTGTCCGCGTAGAATTACAGAAAGTGAGTGATGACACCTCAAAGTGAGTGTTAATTCCTCCTTTTTCCTCGTCTTTTAGATATTTTTTACCTTGCACAGAATTCCCTATTACTCGTCTCATATTATCACTCGCGGTTATTTAAAATAATTATCTCAAATTATTTATTATTTTAAAAATTTAAAATAACAACAACCCAATAAAATCCCACAAGTACAATCTGGAGAAGGTTGTTTCCGATTGACCCTCGGCTAAAAAAGTTATTTTAGAAGTTCAAGACAAATTAATTATTTTTTTCCTTTTTTACCTTGTTGTTTTTATTCTACTTTTATATGGCTTTTTTATATTGTGTCTTCTTGTCTATTTATTCATTAATGTAGTGCTTATGCTTTCCTGAGCCGCAGGTCTATTAGAAACAGTCTCTCTATCCTCACAAGATAGGGGTAAGGTCTGCGTACGTACTATCCTCCCCATACCCTACAATGTGGGATAATACTGTGTATGTTGTTGTTGTACCCTTAGTAGTAATAGTTTTTCTTGAATACTACAAACACCTAAATTATGAATAAATATTAAGTGAAGAGATTATATCTAAAACATAAATAAGGGTAAAATAGTTAAAAATCTTTTCTATTTAATATATTTTTTAAAGGACGTGTAAAATAGAAATACAATAGATAATTTGAGGCAGAGCGAATAGTAAATATCAATACTTTTTTTTCTTTTTCTTTTAATTCAAAATTTATAGGCTAGACTAATTCCATGTCACGTGTATGTTTCATTTAAGGAGATAGCATCCTACCAAAAGTTCATCTATATCCGATGCTCTAATCCAAAATTTTTTAATTAATAATAGAGGATCTAATCCGTCCAACATTTTGATCTAAGATTGATGTATAGTTCAGTTGGAATACTTACAGTCTACAGACTCGAAAAGTGTAAAAGAAAAGTTTTAGTGTATATCTAAGATTGATGTATAGTTCATTAAATCTTCCCTACGTCACTTGGAAAAATTAATGCGCAAAATTATATATCATGAAGATATATTCATTCATTATACACTAAAAAAATTATACGGAGTATCCTATTTGGTCGCCCTCATTTAACCTACACATATTTTTTTTAAATTTAATTTGTACCCATTTTTTAAACAACTTCAGTCCCCTTTCTCCTCATCCTCCTCCTCCTGCTTCTTCTTCTTCTTCTTCTTCTTCTTCTTCTTCTTCTTCTTCTTCTTCTTCTTCTTCTGTTGTTGTTGTTGTTGGTGCTGCTATGAAACTTCACTTCATGGGATGATTGTCATAAGTATGTTTATCAGATTATTTAAAAGGAAATTATAAATAATTACGTAACTTAGTAGACAAAAATTTGTGAATATTTCCACGTAATTCTGTTATTTTCACGTTTGTTGTTTTCCAAAATTTATGATTTAGATAATGTTGACAATCTGATTATTTTATAATATTAACACACTATGAAAGAATAAGGTAATTTATCTAGTATGTTAGAAAGTTTTTTCAAAAACTTCAGCTTATATATATAGTGCTGAAGTTTTTACAAATGAACTAAATAACTTCAGCATCTTCTGCTGAAGTTTTTGAAAAAGCTTTTTGACAAAACTAATGAATCCAGGATAAAAAAAACTTCAGCTTATTTAGTGCTGAAATTTTTACAAATAAACTAAATAACTTCAGCATCTTCTGCTAATATTTTTGAAAAAGCTTACCCAGGACAAAAAACTTCAGCTTATTTAGTGCTGAAGTTTTTATAAATGAACTACATAACTTCATCATCTTCTGCTGAAGTTTTTGAAAAAGCTTAATGACAAAACTAATGAATTTAGGGCAAAAAATTTCAGCTTATTTAGTGCAATTACAAACAAAAATTTTAGCAAATAGAGAACAAAACTTCAGTTACTATGCTTAAGTTCAGCAATTACAAACAAAACTGAAATTTTGTTCTCTTGACAAACAAATGCTGAACTAAACTCGATATGAATTTGTTCCATTGGTTACTGTCTGACTCAAAAATAGTTTAAATTACAAGATGCTACAAAGCAAATTCAAGAAGACAAAATTTTCTGTGAAATTTTATGACTCAAGAATAATCATGATGTAACTCTGCATTAATGAGCTTACTCACATTGTCGATTCCAAGCACGAATAATCGAATGAGGATTGACCGGTGGCCAACTTATAACTGATTATTCATGATGAAATCTCATAATATAAATATTTATTTTATTTGGTATGATGATCAGTGGCGGGATTAGGATTTGAAAGTAGTGGGAGCCTTATGATTTGAAAGTAGCGGGAGCACCGCTATCGAATAAAAAATTGACCATATGCAGGAGGCGGTATCGAATGCAAGCAACGTACTAAAAGTCAAGTTGTACCCCCAAATCGACCAATCTAGCAACCGAAAATTTGAATCTTAGGGTACCATTTAAAATATATGCCCGTCATTTAAGGGGAACCTTGGCATAACTGGTAAAGTTGATGTCATATGACCAGGAGGTCACGGGTTGGAGCTGTGAAAACAACCTCTTGATGAAATACAGGATAAGGCTGCGTACAATAGATCCTTGTGGTCTGGCCCTTCCCCGGAACCCACATATATCAGGAGCTTAGTGTACCGGACTACTCTTTTTTCAAAGAGAGTGTGTGTGTGTGTGTGTGTGTGCGCGCGTGTGCGTGTGCGTGCCTCTGTGTGTGTGTGTGTGTGTGTGTGTATTATAAAAGCATGAATACAATATCGGTTTACAAAAATAACCTTATAATATTAAGCATAATAACTCATAATAAAAGGACATAACTGGAATCTAGATATTAGCATTACAATCCTATAGTTTTAGGACATAATACTACATGTTATGAATCTTATTAGTATAATTATCCTCTTGAGCCGAGGGTATTTCGGAAACAACCTCTCTATTCCTTCGGGGTAGGGGTAAGGCATACGTACACACTACCCTCCCCAGACCCCACTAGTGGGATTTCGTTGGGTCATTGTTGTTGTTGTACTTTCCGACCGTCTAATTCATTTAAATTTGAACAAGTAAATATCTTTATTCATGTAATCCTATTGCGTTTAGAATATATTTCTTAAAAACTCCTATTATTGATTTAATTTGAAAACATATTATATTGTCCTATTGCTAATTTAATTTGATTTGAGAATATATTATATTATCCAAATCCATTTAAAAAAAGGAGAGCCTATATTATTATACAAGCACAAATACAATATTAATATACCAAAATAGCCCTAAAATATTAAATGGAAGAACCTATAGGGAACATACATAATTGCAATAACTTATTCTTTAGCCTAAAATACCTTCTATGCTAATTTTTAATATTTAAAATTAATGAATTTTTGTCTATTAAATTCTTATTAAAAATATGTATGAAGGTTTAATAAAATCAGTTTCATAAGAATCCTCTGTATTAGAAATAAAAGTAATATTAAATGGTCAACATAAAGAATTGAAACTGAGAAAAACATACCCCAACAATAAATATATTTTTATATTGTATTTGAACTATTTTCCTACTCAAATAATATTTTTTATCAATTTTTTGTGTAATATTAAAAAATACTCAATTGTTAAGAACAAGCAAGAAAATATTTAAGAATATAAATTGTGAGAAAGAGAAAAAATAGTTGGTTAGAGTCAATACCACTAATGATTTTACAAATATAAAGATCTAAAAGTAAAATATCATATCAATCATTTACTATTTGAAAAAAAAATTTATGGTGGATAAAATAATAGTTAAGATTAAATATTCAAAACAAGATATGAACTAATATTAAGATCTAAATCAACGTAGAATAAACTATTTTTTGTTAAAATCAAATAATTAAAATTTTTAATTAATTATTTAGCAAGAGAAATCAATTTTAAACTATTTTTTAAATTCACCATATGAGTAAAATTCTTATTCAAGTTTCAAAGAAAATCTTAGGATACATAAATTTATTCCATAAAAGAGCGTTAGAACACAAAGTAAAAATGTTAATATATTATTAAGAATCAAAATGCTATACAAGTGTCTAAGGAAGCACAATCAAAGCTAAATCCTAAACAAGAACAAGCTTTCAAAATTATATTCTAAAGAGTCGCCTCTGCTATAACGGGATTATTCTTGTAGATGCCTCCGGGGGAATCGAAATAATATTTCTATGTCATGCATTACTTATAAATATCATACCAAGAGGCATGACAGTGTTAGCAATAATAGCAAATGGTGTTCCAACAACGATTTTATTGTGAGGCCACCCACTTCAAATTTGATATACCTCTTCAAACAACTTAAATAACCATCACAAATATATTAAAGCAGAACAATTGTGCTAAATTTATAAGGAAAGCAAAATTGATAATATGGGATGAAACACTTATGGCTAAGTGTCAAACGATAGAAATAACTGCCCGGTGTTCTAGAGATATATTGAATATTAATGAACCGTTTGGTGGAAAATTAGTTGTTTGGAGGTAATTTATGTCAAGTACTACCTGTCACGACCCAAAATCCACTAAGGGTCGTGGTGGCGCCGGTAACCGCTGTCAGGCCAGCCAATTAGATTATCGATTTAAAAATCCTTTTTAATTACATCAAATTCCAGAATTTTCCTTCCATTTTCACAAATAAAAAGGGTTTTGCTTCAATTCAAATTAACAATAACAGTTAAATCAAACTTTTCGAAAACCATTCCAGAACCCGGTGTCACAAGTATATGAGCGACTACTGATAAGAGAAATATAATACAACATAACATCCGTCCGGAATACAATGGACATGAAAGAAATACAGTTACTAGAAGGGACTTTAAAAGCTG
>MU670490.1:0-14433 GCA_026770625.1 Nicotiana glauca
GCTTCCTTCCTTTCCACTTTTCATAAGGAATGGACTGTGTTTTACTATGATGTACACGGTTGATTATTCGGTTAGTTGTAAGTATAGCTTTACCCCACAAGTTCTGTGGTAAGCCAGAACTTATCAGCAATGCATTCATCATCTCTTTCAACGTTCGACTCTTTCTCTCCGCAATTCCGTTAGATTGTGGGGAGTAAGGGACAGTTGTTTGGTGAATAATGCCATTTTCCAAATATATTTCTTCAAAAGGAGATTCATATTTGCCACCCCTCTCACTTCTTATCATTTTGATCTTTTTGTTTAGTTGTGTTTTAACTTCACTCTTGTATTGCTTGGAAGCATCAATTGCCTTATCTTTACTATTAAGTAAATAAACATAGCAATATCTCGTGCTATCGTCAATAAAAGTAATAAAATACTTTTTTTCACCGCGAGATGGTGTTGACTACATATTGCAAATATCTGTGTGAATTAAGTCTAAAGGACTTTAATTCTTTTCAACAGACTTATAAGGATGCTTAGCATACTTTGAGTCCACACATATTTGACATTTGGAATTAATGCAATCAAATTTTGGCAATACTTCAAATTTTATTATTTTTCGCAATGTTTTGAAGTTTTCGTGACCTAAGAGCGAATGCCATAAAGTGTTTGACTCAAGTAAGTAAGAAGAGGCATTAACTTTATTGATAGGAACTACTATTACATTTAGCTTAAAAAGGCCCTCATTCAGGTAACCTTTTCCTACATANTGCATTCAAACAACATGGCACACAAGTCCTCTATTTCATCAGCATTTTCAACCATGTTAGCTTGATTCTTTTTCTTCTTATCATTCTTTGGCGCACGACAATCCACGGCCTTATGCCCAGATTTTCCACAGTTGTGGTAATTACCCTTGAACTTCTTCTTGCTTGGGCAGTTCTTTGGTCCAGAAGCCTTTTTTCTCTTCTTGTTTTGTAGCGCCTCCTCAACAATATTAGCCCTTATTATTGTCGAGTTCCCACGTGACTTCTTTTCAGCATTTTTGTTGTTTTCTTCTATCCTCAAACGAATAATCAAGTCTTCTAGTGTCATTTTCTTCCGCTTGTGTTTAAGATAGTTCTTAAAATCCTTCCACAACGGAAGTAATTTCTCAATGAAAGCAGCGACTTGAAAGACATCATTTATGACCATACCTTCAATACCAAATTCATAATTAATAACAAGATAAATCTTATTAATAAAATTATTGATTCAGGTCATACCTTCAGCAAGGAGGTCATGCACAATAACTTGTAATTCTTGGACTTGAATTATGACCGACCTAGTGTTAATCATCTTGAAATCCAAAAATCTAGCAGCCACGAACTTCTTAAGTCCGGCATCCTCAGTCTTGTACTTCTTCTCAAGTGCATTCCATAATGCTTTTGAAGTTTCCATGACGCTATAGACATTGTACAAGCCATCTTCCAAACAACTCAAAATGTAGTTTTTACACAAGAAATCAGAATGTTTCCATGCTTCAGTTACAACAAGTCGTTCATCATCCGAGTACTTTCTGCCAAAACCGGAGGATCCTCCTTGATGAAACGTTGCAAACTCAACGTAGTAAGATAGAAGAGCATCTTCATTTTCCAACGTTTGAAGTCAATACCGGAAAACTTTCTGGATTTTTCTGCTGGTGCCATAGCATGAGCAGGAGTAGAATGGCTTGACGAGGCAACAACACTCGTAACAGTAGCACCCGTTCCCGCAATATTTCCATTAGTTTGGTTTTCATTCGTCATGTTTCTCTGGAGTTGGAAACAAAACAGAACTTTGCTAAATCAGTGAAAGTTTGATATCTTCAAACTGAATATAAAACTAAACAGACAACACGTAACAATGGTGAAGTTTTTATATACTTCAAACCCGTACATTTATTATTCCGGCAAAGTTTTTATATACTTTAAACCGGATAGAACAATTATTGGAGTAGAAAGCACCAAGGCTTTAGTCTCCAACGTAATATAAAAATAGCTTAGTATATAATTCAACACAGAAACGTTAGTATTTTAAAATTCCTTAAGCTTGTGAACGCTACTGAGTTAAAACACAAAATCAGAAAACTGTTAGAAGAATAAAAGAAACTAGAAAAACAGTGGAGATTAAAAGATATTCCGAGTCCACAATTTGCTTATGCGTCCTTAAGGAATTTTAACCCCCTCACACGCTACCAAGGTAATGGATTAAATCCTCCCAGGATAAAACGGAATAAACTTTCCTGCAACAGTGGCAATACAAACTGCAGGATACCAATGAACTTAAAGAACGGAGCAAAATCACACTTACGAATTCGAGAGAGAGAGACTGCAAATTAGAATGCAGTATTTTCAGAAAGAAGGAAGTTCTGTAATATTTTCAGTATGTTAACAAAAAGACATGCCTCTGAATTTATAGGCAACTATTGGAAGAAGTGTAATGTCTATTCTGGAAAAGATGTCTGTTCAGAAATTTCGCCGCCTGCCACGGTCCTACCGCGGTTACGCTAGGACCGCGACCAAAGTGGCCCTCTGAACCTGTAGAAGGGTTCTGGCGCGGTCCTACCGCGGTTACGCCAGGACCGCGGCCAAACTATATTTCTGAATCTTCAACAGTGATCTGGCATTTAATTAATTATTAATTAATTAAATAAATAAATGCCGAAGCCGAAGTCGAGCCGAGCGAGCGACGACGACGGCGCGAGGGTTCATTCTCTTTAACTCATTTTAAGAGCTTTAAGAAGTGATTCTATATATATATACACACAAATGTAATTGTCCCTCACCAATGAGAGACAAAGTGCAAGACACAAGCTCACTTCTTTAAATTTTTATTTTTCCCTTCATTTTATTTCCCTCAATTTCCAATTCACACTTTTATACTTTAAAGCCCAATGACTTAAAAGTCCAATACTAAATGCATAAACTAGTTTTAACAATGCAAACTAAATGTAGCAATTTTTTTGGTTATATATCAATTAAGATGTCGGAGTAAACAGTGGATATAATGTGATAAAAGAATAAGGAAGATTGATCGAAAGTTCATACTTAGGGTAGGGGTAAGCAAGGTGGGAAGTTCTTGGAGGGAAGGATGCCGGGGGTCTATTTGGAAACAGCCTCTCTACCCTAGGGTAGGGGTAAGGTCTGCGTACACACTACCCTCCCCAGACCCCACTAAGTGGGATTATACTGGGTTGTTGTTGTTGTTGTTGTTGTTGATCGAAAGTGCATACTTAGCAGCTTAGGGGGAAGTTTTTATAATCAGATTCTACGAAAAGCTCAAATTTTTCCAAAGTCCACAACCGCCCGCATCCACTGTGAGTTTAACATAAAATATTTCAACCCGCACCGCCCCGTCCATCCACCCCGCCCCGCATAAGCTGAAACCCGCCCCGTCACGTTGTCATCCCTAAATAAAATAAAATCTATTTTACTCCCTATTTTGTCTTCTGTTCTCTTCTTCAAATGTCTTGTCATTCTTCTGTTTGAATCAATTTATGTTCTTACCTCATTATACTACTTTTTAATAAAATTGGTTGTGTCCTAGTTTAGCAATGTGATAATCATGAATCATTTGTGATGTCTATTAACGCAAAATTTTATTACCACATGCACCGAAAGGCAACAAATCAAAGAATGACATGCAAAATTTTTTCTACAATACTATTACTTAATCAGCGTCAATTAACATGTATTTTGTACAAAATGTTAAGTAAAAATGTTAATGATTGTTCATTTACTTTAAGGCTCCGTCAAAACATATCATCGCATACCGGTTTTAAATTTCTCTATATATCACTTTTTTTTAAATGGATGGGGTTATCTTACAATGTTATCCCCTTATTTGTTACACTGAAGAACTTCTTTCCTTTGCTGATATTACTAGTACTGGCCGAAATTAATCATAGGCAAGAATATAAATTTTCCGGGCTTGAGGGGTCACCTTAAGTCCGAGTTCAGGATGGATCAAGTTCGAGCTTGACGGATCAGGCTCGATCTCAATGACACAGCACAAGGCTCGAAGAACCAAGTGTTCGAGGAACATCGGAGCCTGATATGACTGGCCCCGAGATGATGCCATTACGGATTTGTAACAGAATGGGCAAGATTCCCACGTCCCCAAGATCGTGGCGTAAATCCCGAAATAGATTAATACGTATCCGTATTAGGCGGTTAGACAATTGTCCAAATAAGATTCGTTACTATAAATAGGAATGTACCTTATTTAGGGTTCCTCTATTATATAAAGGGAACCCAATCATTTGTAAAGATATCTAATCAATGGAAAAGAATATATTATCCTACTTTTCTCGCTTATTCTTCATCAGAGCTGTCCTTTTGCCTTATTGTTCTTACTTTACTGTTCTTGGTCCATCTCGAGGTGGGGGACTCAGCCTCTAAGTGATATTCGAGATGCTGCAAGCTCAGCAGATCGCCATCGCTCAACTTCAGAGTCAGAATAAAACTCCGAGCATAGATGAACTAGAAAACACTCGACGTGCTGAACCGGCACCAGAGAGGTTTGAACAAAAATGGCTCGGGGACTGATCCCACTATTATGAGAGTGCTCGAAGAGCTCACCAAGAGGATCGAGTCTGGGGAAAAGAAGATTGAAAACAACAACAAAAAAATGGAAACTTATAATTCTCGTGTTGACCAGATATTGGGGCACCTCTGGTTTCGAAGGGATTGTATGCCAAGAAATTCGTACAAAGGTCGTTCCCTCCGAGTGCGGATCCGAAGCCCATCCCAAAGAAGTTCTGTATGCTCGATATACCTAAATACAATGGAACCTCTGACCCAAACGAACATGTTACTTCTTACACATGCGCTATAAAGGGAAACGGCGTGGAAGGCGACGTAATTGAGTATGTACTTCTTAGGGGTGTGCATTTGAATCGGTTTATAGATAAATCGAATCGATTATTTCTTATCGGTTCATCGATATTGGTTTATCGATTTTCGATTTTGATTTTGTCCTCTTCGGTTATCGGTTTATCGATAAAGCGATAAGAAATACTATATAAAAAAAATTAATTTTTTTTACCCTTATTCTATATAATCTTTCCTTTACCCTAAGTCCCTAACCCTATTATTTCATCTACCACATTTAAGGAATGATCATATTTAAAGCTCAAGGGAATAAAGTTCAAATTAATGAAAAATAGAATTAGCCGTGATGATGTATTTTTTTTATACCATTGGAGTATTGGTGGCATACATTTGATCCCTTAATTTAGTTTCGTTGCATGTGCTTGTTGACACAAGTTTTATATTATAAACGGTGTTCGTCTTATTTTAGCTTCTTTTGGTCCATATTAGTTAGGCATGTTCATAGCGATATACTTTCCGTGGAATCCCGCAAATTTTCTTATTGGTGTAATCGATAACCGAATTGATAAGCCCCAAAAATTGATAAATCAAAATAAAAAAAATAGAAACCTTACTGAAACGATAACGATAAGCATATGTACAAATCGATAATCGATAAGTAATTATCGATAAGGGTCAAAATCGAATTGATAAATCGAATGCACACCCCTAGTACTACTGAAGAAGTTCGGGGAGACTCTATCGAAGGGTGCCTTAATATGGTATCATAACTTACCCCCTAATTCAATTGATTAGTTTTCTATGCTTGCAAATTATTTTGTGAAGGCACACGCTGGAGCTATTAAAATTGCAACAAGAAAGTCGGACCTTTTCAAGATAAGGCAGAAAAATAACGAGATACTTAGGGAATTCATATCTCGATTCCAAGCGGAGAGAATGGATTCGCCTCTAGTCACCGATGACTAGGTTGTTCAAGCTTTCACTCAAGGTCTCAACACTCGGAGTTCCATAGCGTCACAGCAGTTGAAGCAAAGTTTAATCGAGTACCCGATTGTCACTTGGGCCGACGTACATAATCGGTATTAGTCGAATATTAGGGTCGAAGACGATCAACTAGGGACTCCTTCGGGGTCCGTTTATCCTAGCAGGATCATGGATAGGATCAAAAGGGATATCGATTGAGAGCCGAGGTCGAATAGAGATTGATATCAACCGTACAACCGAGACTATAGAGGCAGCGGTTCCGGGCAAAGCTTCACACGAAATGATAGGAGAAATGATGGAGGTCAAACTTCATAGGGGCTTGATGTCGAGGGAGATCACGTTAAGTATCCAAAGTTCGAATAAAGGTAAGACCCTCGTCCAATATTTTCTATTTTTTCGACTAACATTTATAGGCTATCGATAAGGATCGACACAAAGCTTTGGATCTTGAAGCACGTGTTGCATTTTTTTCCCTTAGACCGGTTTTTGTCCCAAATAGGTTTTTCCGGCGAGATTTTTAATGAGGCAACCGTTGTTCGTGCTAACTAAAAGCAATTCAACAGTATTCGAGGTTCCCTACAGTAAGACTCGAATACTGAAGGGCATTACCGTTGAATGTCTGCTCCCTGACAAGGAAATCACTTCGTGACAGCGGGCCTCATAGGAAAGTGTTGTAAGGGCCAAACGGTTAGATGAACCGTGCCCATATAGGTTACTCGAGCCCTAGACATCAATCATACGCGCATGTATAATCATATATCAAGAGAAGTACTTTTTCTTGTCGATATCCCCTACCCTTATAAAATTTTTCATATTTTATACTCTTGATCTATTGTGTAAACAAGCTTAAGGGCTAACCGCGGTGAAAATTTGAACAACTGACCCATGCTTGAGGGCTGTTGTCCCAAAAGCGAATGGAATCAAACTGCTGACATTTCGAGACCATAAGACCTTAAAGGCAATCCTTGATTTTGCGGGTCACGGCCACCCCACTCGGGGACTGACACTTTGGGCAAACTTGAATTAAAACGGAAGATCAGTCTATATGGCAAGTTCCAAACTAAAGAGGCTACGACCAAACTAATGCGGATCGGAGACATCCGAAATTCGTGACACATACAAAAGCCCAAGGGCTACCTTAGCCCGAGTTCGAGCAAACTCTCACTCAAGGACTATCTATGAAGCCTATGAGCTAACTTTACTTCGAGTTCGAGCAAATCCTCACTCGAAAAAAGGAAAAAATTATAGTCATTTTTAGAGGCCGAATTGGCCAAACTCAGAGAGCCTAAGGGCCAGCATAAAATAACGTAAGGGCTAACTTTATTTCGAGTTAGAGCATATCCTTACTCGATCATAAAAGCCCAAGGGCTACCTTAAACCAAGTTCGAGCAAACTCTCACTCGGGATTATCTATAAAGCGTAAGGGCTAACTTTATTTTGAGTTCGAGCATATCCTCAGTTGATCATAAAAGCCCAAGGGCTACGCTAACCCGAGTTCGAGCAAACTCTCACTTGGGGACTTTCTATAAAGCCTAAGGGATAACTTTATTTCAAGTTCGAGTAGATCCTCACTCGATTATAAAATCCTAAGGGCTACCGTAACCCGAGTTCGAGCAAACTCTTACTCGGGGACTATCTATAAAGCCTAAGGGATAACTTTACTTTGAGTTAGAGCAAATCTTCACTCGATTATAAAGCCCAAAAGCTACCTTACCTCATCGACTGTTGTGCCTAGGAGCTACTCAAACTCAAGTTCAAATTGTCATCCAGGGTCCAATAACCATAAATGTTCGAAAGAAGTACTTATTATCGGTTATTGCCATCTCAGACTTTGGACATTCAAAAGGATTTTTTTGCTAAGGCGTTTTGACCCGCACAAAAGGGTAGCAGATTCAGAAGCCATGGAAGGAAAAAAAGCTTTGTATAAAACCTGTTTACAAGGACTATAGGTCACGATCAAGAGTACCTTGTAAGGGCCGATCAGACTCAAAAGCGAAAAATTACAAAGAATACAAAGCCTAAGCAGCACGATCCTTGTCGGCAGAAGTGCCTTCACCCTCGAAATCTTCTCTACCGCCGGACCCGCTAGAGTTCTAAGAGTCTTCCCTGAGAAGGCCGGCTTCCAATTTTTTGTTTCCTCAGTCGCTTACGTCACAATGATGATGTCATGGAAAATCGGGGTAAAGATCAAGGACTCAATTCGTTTCTTGTTGTTATACTCCAAAACGAGGGGACTATCTGTATATGGTAGAAATAAGGGCTACTTGATTTCTCGGGCTCGAGGGGTTACCTTAAGTCCGAGTTCAGGATGGATCAAGCTCGAGCTCAACGGACCAGGATCGAGCTCGATGACACAGCACAAGGCTCGAAGAACCAAGTGTTCGAGGAACGTCGGAGCCTGATATGACTAGCCTCGAGATGATGCCGTTATAGATTTTTAACAGGATGTGCAAGATTCCCGCCACGTCCCTAAGATCGTGGCGTAAATCCCAGAATAGATTTGTACGAATCTGTACTAGGCGGTTAGACAGTTGTCCCAATAAGATTCCTTACTATAAATAGGAATATACCTTATTTAGGGTTCCTCTATTATATAAATGGGACCCCAATCATTTGTAAAGATATCTAATCATTTGAAAAGAATATACTATCCTACTTTTCTCTCTTATTGTTCATTAGAGCTATCCTTTTTCCTTATTGTTCTTACTTTACTGTTCTTGGACCATCTCGAGGTCACTAAGCTCGAGGTCAAAACTGCTTAAATAACACTGGTTTGATTCACTTGTTTCTTTCATTTATACTTTACATTTTTTGATTATTAATTGGTATTGAACTAAATCATATATCTTTAAACTACAAATCAAATTTAATTGTTACTCGTATTTTCGAGGTAAACAAAGATCTTGATAAAAACACAAACGTAAATAACATCAACTTTCCTCTTATAGCCGAGTCCAAAACTTAATTGATGATTTTTGGATAAAAATACATTTTTAATGCTAAAAAAAGTTACACAAATAGGTATTTCGCAATACTATACCGCGAATTGCTTTAACGGAAATTTAGCCATTAAAGTAATTCGCAGTACAGTACTGCGAATTATTAATTTTTTAAAAAAAACTAATTCGCAGTACAATACTGCGAATTGAGTACACTTCGATTTTTGTGCCCAGCACTTCGCACTACTATAATGTGAATTGCTTCAAAATTCGCAGATCCCCAAAACAGTTGTATCCTCATCCTTACTTGCTTCATATATGCTTTAGGATTAATATGCATTAAGTTAAATAATCCAAACCATTTGGTAATATGCAATAATTTGTATTGTTCATATTTGTATGTTATGTTTGTTGTTTTTATATGTAATAGTGACCTTTTAGCATAGTAAAATAAAGAGCATTTTAGTGTAGTAAAATATAGAGCATTTTAGCGTAGTAAAATATAGAGTCTTTTAGCTTAGTAAAATATAGAGCCTTTTAGCGTAGAGTGCAAAATATAGAGCCTTAAGTATGTAGTAACTGCAAACGCTATCCAATAACACTTTACAAAATTAATTATTTAATTTATAAAAATAAACTTACAAATGTAACAAATTAATATAGGTTGTCAAATAACTCAAATATCGAGCCCGGAACTCATAGATAATTGCTCAGTCCAATTCAATAATTAATTATTTAATTTATTAAATTAACAAATTGTAAAAATACTGAAATTGACACGCATAATAATTAAGGATAAGTTGGTGCTACCGGGCCTCAAATATCGAGCCTGGAAGGCCATACAAAATTATTAAGTCCAATTCAAGAATTTTTAATTTAATTCTTTAATCTAACAAAATTCCATCGGCAACTGAAATTCACAGGCATAATAATTAAGGATAACTTGGTGCGACCGAGCCTCAAATATCGAGTCTGGAAGGCCATACATAATTATTAAGTCCAATTCAAGAATTTTTAATTTAATTTATTAAATAAATAAATTTCTAAAAAATATTTAAAATGACACACATAATAATTAAATATATGTGCCCACCAAGCAATATTTAATTATTATGTGTGTCATTTTTAATATTTTTTTAGAAATTTGTTAGTTTAATTAATTAAATTAAAAATTCTTGAATTGGACTTAATAATTATGAATGGCTTCCAAGCTCGATATTTGAGGCCCGATAGCACCAAGCTATACTTAATTATTATGTGTGTCATTTTCAAATATTTTTTAGAAATTTATTTGTTTAAAGAAATAAATTAAAAATTAATTAGACTGAATAATTATGCATGGGTTCCCAGGCTCGATAATTGACCCCCTGTAGTACCAACTTATCCTTAATTATTATGCGTGTCAATTTCAGTATGTTTATAATTTTATTAATTTAATAAATTAAATAATTAATTATTGAATTGGACTGAGTAATTATCTATAAGTTCCGGGCTCGATATTTGAGTTATTTGACAACATATATTAATTTGTTATTTTTGTAAGTTTATTTTTATAAATAAAATAATTAATTTTGTAAAGTGTTATTGGATAGCGTTTGCAGTTACTACATACTTAAGGCTCTATATTTTGCACTCTACGCTAAAAGGCTTTATATTTTACTAAGCTAAAAGGCTCTATATTTTACTACGCTAAAATGCTCTATATTTTACTACACTAAAATGCTATTTATTTTACTATGCTAAAAGGTCACTATTACATATAAAAACAACAAACATAATATACAAATATGAACAATACAAATTATTGCATATTACCAAATGGTTTGAATTATTTAACTTATTTCATATTAATCCAATGTCACGACCCGGATTTATCCCACCATCAGACGTCGTGATGTCGCCTACTAATGTAGATAGGCCAGCCAAACAATACAATATTTCTTTATCCACCCTCAATAATATATTATTCTAACAATAATTAAATAAGTGCGGAAGACTTTAGTTTTAAAAAACGATATAAAAAATGTGAAAGTTTCAAAATACACCTCTACCCAGTATCTGGTGTCACTACTCACGGACTACTAAGGAGTACTAAAAATATCAGTCTGAAAGAAAATACACAAGAGTCCGCCTCGATACAAATAAACAAACGGAAGTGACATAGATGAGACTCCGAGCCTGCGAACGTCAGCTATGTTACCTGAGAGTCTCTGGACTAAAGGTCAGCTCCCGGTCTAGAACTGCTGCGGTGGTCCGTAAGCTGCCTTCTGATCTGTACACAAAAAGGCACAGAAGTGTAGCATCAGCACAACCGACCCCATGTGCTGGTAAGTGCCTGGCCTAACCCCGGCGAAGTAGTGACGAGGCTAGACAGGACCTACCACAATTAATCTGTGCAAACATAATATACCAGTGCGAGAAAACAGTAATAAAATAATACAAAGTAAAACTGGTAGGGGACATGCTATCGGGGAGTACTAGATGAAAATGGAACATTTTAAAAAAAAAGCAGATCTACTGCGGGTTTCATGATGCATATGTTTACAGTGGACGACACGCCACACGATCCCATAATGTATAACATAAGTGGACGGCGTGCCACACGATCCCGTAATATAGTATATAAGTGGACGGCTAGCCACACAATCCCATAATATAATTCATAAGTGGTCGGCATGCCACACGATCCCATAATATAATTCATAAGTGGTCGGCGTGCTATATGATCCCATAATATAATTCATAAGTGGTCGGCATACCACACGATCCCATAATATAGTTCATAAGTGGTCGGCGTGCCACACGATCCCATAATATAATGAATAACACTGATAATCTCTCCAACGGAGGTCCCATTAGGGAAAAACATCAACATAACAGTTAAATCCGGCAAGGGTACAGCTAACAGCCCAACTACCCCGGCAAGGGAGAATTCAATTATAATAGTCTACTCGTCTCGGCAAGGGAATCATTGCTTCACAAACTCTTTTCGTTCATTTCATTCTTATCCAACATTTTACATGGAAGTTATCAATTTAACAAGACAGTTGTGTCATATCTTTCGAATTAAAAGCATTTATGACTCACGGTCATGCTAGACACCGGTGTATAGATACTCGTCACCATGCCTATACACCGTATTCGATCATTTAGCAAATAGCAATAAAAACACTCTAATCCTATTCTCTCAAGTCAAAGTTAGATCAAACACTTACCTCGAAGGTGTTCGGCCAATTCAATCCTTAAGCAATGCATTTCCTTTCGAATTTAGCTCCAATTCAATCGTATCTATACACAATTGATTTAATATCATCATTAATACTCAACAATCCAACCCAAATGCCTAAATAAAATCTCTCCAAAATTCTGCCCAAAATTTGCAAAACCGACCCCGGGCCCGCTTAGTCAAAACCCGAGGTTCGAACCAAATTAAATTCACCCATAACCCCATGAGTTCATATATGTAATTTGTTTTAAGATTCGACCTCAAATTGAGGTTGAATCACCCAAAATTCCCAAAGCCCTAGTTCTACCCAAAACCCTTAGTTTCTACTTTGATTTCATGATTTAGGGCTAGGAAACTTGTAATTAGATGAAGAAATTAGGAGATAATGAAGTTAGGAACACTTACCCAAAGAGCTATGAAGAAGGAGGAGCTTGAAAATCGCCTATGGGGTTTTGGAGAAGAGAGTCCGTGTGAAAAATGGCTAAGTCCCGCTACTGGTTCTGTTTTTGAGCTAAAAAAATTAACTGGGTGAAATTGCCCTATGTGATCGCATAAGGAGTATTGCGATCGCATAGAGGAGGGGGAGGTAACTTAATGCGATCGCAATGGTCAGCATGTGAACACATAGAGGAAAACACAGGCAGTCCATATTTGGACTTTAATGAAATGCGAACGCGGAGAAGGTAATGTGATCGCGTTGAAGGAGTTGGCAAACCTATGCGATCGCGGAAGGGTTTATGCGATCGCATAGAACGAATGCGGACACATGTAAGGCTACACTATGCGATCGCAAGGAAGCCTATGGGATCGCATAGAACAAGACACCAGAACACCAGAAACAACAGTTTCTGCAATTTCTCTCAAGTTCCACACCCCGAAACACCTCCGAAAACACTCCCGAGCCCTCAGGGCTCCTAACCAACCACACAAACTAACTCAATGACATCTTACGAACTTGATCGAACGATCAAATCGCCAAAATAACATCAAAATCAAAGAATCAACCTCCAAAACTCATAATTTTCATTTCAAAGTTCAGAACTTCCAAATTTCCCATTTTTAGTCTGAAACACGTCAAACGACGTCCGATTTCAACCAAACTTCACAGGAAGCGCTTAACACATATTTAAGACCTGTACCGGGCATCAGAACCAAAATACGAGCCCGATACCTATATTTTCTAGCTCATTTTTATTTCTATTTTTCCTTAATAATTTCAGAAAACAATTTAACAGAAAAATTCTTTTACCGGGGTTTCGGACCTCGGATTTCGACTCCGGGCACATGCCCGAGTCCCATATTTTTCTACGGACCTCCCAGGACCATCAAATCACGGTCCGAGTCTGTTTACCCAAAATGTTGACCAAAGTCAACTATATCAATATTAATATCATAATTCTTCAAATTTTTTCACAGAATTCACATATTTTAACATAAAAACTTTCCGGCTTCGCGCCCGGACTGCGCACACAAATCGAGGCAACTAAAAATGAGGTTTTCAAGGCCTCGGAAGTGCGGAAAAAGGGAGAAATATGGTGATGACCCATAGGGTCGTCACATTCTCCACCTCTAAAACAACGGTTCGTCCTCGAACGGACAAAAGAAGGAAGTGCGTGAGTCAGGAAATAGATGAGGGTAATGGCTCCGCATATCAGACTCAGACTCCCAGGTCGATGCCTCAGGAGGCTGACCTCTCCACTGAACACGCACTGAAGGAAAACTCTTCGACCTCAACTGTCGAACCTGCCGGTCTAGTATAGCTACCGGCTCCTCCTCGTAGGACAGATCCTTGTCCAATTGGACGGTGCTGAAATTTAACACATGGGTAGGATCTCCGTGATACCTCCGGAGCATAGACACATGAAACACTGGATGCACGTCTGACAAGTTAGGTGGCAAGGCAAGCCTATAAGCCACCTCTCCCAATCTCAAATGGGCCAATGCACCTAGGGCTAAGCTTGCCCTTCTTCCCAAATCTCATCACGCCCTTCATAGGCGATACACAACAATACTCGCTCACCAACCATGAAAGCTACATCTCGAACCTTGCGATCTGCATAACTCTTTTGCCGCGACTGAGCCGAACGAAGCCTGTCCTGAATGATCTTGACCTTATCCAAGGCCTCCTGGACTAAATCTGTACCCAACAACTGAGCATCTCCCGGCTCAAACCATCCAACTGGAGAACCACATCGCCTACCATACAACGCTTCATAAGGAGCCATCTGAATGCTGTCCTCTCGGACTGACCATCTGTCTGAGGATGGAATGCTGTGCTCAACTGAACCTGGGTGCTTAACTCCTGCTGAACGACTCTCCAAAAGCGCGAGGTAAAATGCGTACCCCGATCCGAAATGATGGATGTCGGCACACCATGGAGGCGAACAATCTCTCGGATGTAGATCTCAGCAAGTCTCTCTGATGAATAGGTGGTGGCAATAGGAATGAA
>MU670496.1:6366-30699 GCA_026770625.1 Nicotiana glauca
AATTTCTGGTTCGCAGACTTCATTTGGAAAGTCGAAATTTCCTCGATTTGGGATTTAAATAAATCGGTGACTTGGGACACCTTAATTTATTCTAAGTGGCGACTCTGAGACGAATAAAATAATCCCGTTTCGAATATTGTCACTTAAATTGGAAAAACTCATTCATACACGCCCTCGAAAGGGGGCACGCCGAAAGGAGGTGTGACATATATTACCAACAAAACTTCTAAATAACATGACAAAATATACAAATAACTATGCCTCAATACCAAGTAAGTTCGGGTCCGCTCCATTTAAGCCCAATTTGTGAGAATTCAAGTATTTGTAGAGTTATATGTGAACATTTGAAAACAAATCCTTAGGTATGTTTTCACAACAAACCCCCCATGGATGCTTAGGCACAACTCTAAAGTTCCTGGATGAATAACATGTTATATTATATCTGATGCATGTATAAGATTGTTGGAGAAATGAGCATTGGAGGACAAGCTGTCTCAGATTCAAGAGCAGTTGCAGAAGGTGATGGATGGCATGGTAAGCATGAGTGAGGATTCACAAGCTGATAAGGAACTGCTAGGCCTTAAGGAAGCCATTGGAATCATCACTGAAAGAGGAAAGGGACAAATTGTGGCTGAGTCTTCGACTAACAGAGGAGATCCAATGGAGGTCAGAAACAAGGAAGCGCACAGTGGTTCTGCTCATCAAAGAAATGGTAACTCCTTTACTCGATTCTCAAAACTAGATTTTCCTCGATTCTCTGGTGTAGATTTGCGTACATGGTTGTATAAGGTTGATCAATACTTCTCCATGGATGAAGTTCCATTTGAACAAAGGGTGAAGGTAGCCACTATTCATATGGATGGGGATGTCATTGCTTGGCATAGATCTTATGTGAAGTCTAGGTCTTCTACCATAGACTTATCGTGGACCGAGTATGTGCTAGCCTTGAATGAAAGGTTTGGGGATAATTTTGAGGATCCTATGGAGGCTTTTTGAAGATTTTAAGCCAAACTACTGGGGTTAAGGAATACCAAGCAGAGTTTGACAGATTGTTAACTGCGTAGGAGTGGCAAACGGGCGGGTCGGATAATATGGGTGGTTAACTGTTTTCTTTAAACCATTTTGCCACCCCTATAATCTGACTACTGAGAATGCCATTAGTTGTTTCTTAGGGGGACTTAAACCATAGTTGAATAAAACCGTCAAAATCCAAGCACCACGAACCTTAATGCAAGCATATAAGATTGCCAGATTACAAGAGGAAGTTTTTGAAGCTCAAGCCAAAACTTGGGGATTGAAACCTGTTTCAAGATCCTTTCATTCTAACTCCAATCCTATTCTACCCACTCCAATTTCATAGAGATCGCAAGACAACCAGAAAACCTTTACACCAAACCTTACTCACCAAAGAAATACTGATATCAGCTCAAACAAATCAAGTAGGTTGGGAAGGAGGCTGAATGCTGCTGAAATGGATGATAAAAGGGCTAAGGGTTTGTGCTTCTTTTGTGATGAAAAATATGATATAGGGCACAAATGCAAGTCGAGAAAGCAGCTGTTTATGGTGGAGGTGTGTGAAGAAGAAATGACCACAGCAATTGAGGTGGAAGAGGAGGTATTGATCCAAGAAGTTGTAGAGCCTGGGAATGAATTTATGACTATATCATTGCAAGCTTTTACTGTTGTGTTTGGTTACCAGTCAATAGAGTCACGGGTTATCATAGGCCATTACAAGTTTTGATTGATACTGGGAGTACTAATATACAAATAAATCCATCAACACTGAGAAAAGAATAGTTCCAATATCATAACCTAGAATCTCATTCGTTATACTCACATTAAGACAATGCAGACAAAAAATCAATAACTAAGCAAACAAACCGACTAACTTTTTGTTCAAGTATATAATCAATTCAAACGAACTACAAATGCCCCTGACAATATATAAAATTACTATCAGTGTTTCGTAATATCCTCCATTAAATGATTGATCTCACTGAAACACAGACATCGTTACCAGTAACTGAATTTCCCTAAATGTGCTTAAACGAAACTAAATTCCAAAGGAAAATTTTCAATCCAAACATAGCTTAACAGAATAAATAGGGTTAATTGTTAGAGGTAATACATACTTGCGAAGAGCAGGGGCCATTTTATTGGTAAGTGTACCAGCAACAATCATACAATCAGATTGTCTCGGGCTAGGTCTGAAAATCACACCAAATCGATCAAAATCATAACGCGCAGCTCCAGCGTGCATCATTTCGACGGCACAGCAGGCCAGCCCAAATGTCATAGGCCAAATGGACCCGCGCCGAGCCCAATTCATCAGATCGTCGACCTTTGATATCACATACTCCGCCGTTTTTGATATACCAGCCGGCGACGTGGTGGACGGCGGCGGCGCGCGACCATACGTGGCCGGAGAAGAAGAAGGTTGCTGTGAGAGTATTGGGAGTGTCGTGTGGATCGTCGCCGCCCTTTGAAGGAACGGCGCCGTTCCGGTTAGCCGTTTTGCGTTTCGAGCGACTAATGCCATTACCGATTCAATGGAGAGAGAGAGAGAGTGTGTGCCCGCCTATAAATTTTTTTAGAAAAAAACTCAAAATATTAGACCCTCCTTTTTTAAAATGGGAAACTTAAAATGTACCAAATAAATCTTAACTTACCAACATCTAACCATTGTTCATAGACTTATCAAAATTAACCAACAAAAATTAAAAAACCAAATAATAGGGTTTTTTTATCAAAGAATCACATGCAAAAATTACTTTTCATATTTTTAAGCGTGATTCACAATATTACATACAAGACGAAAAGAAAATTTCATGGACGGGGTAGCAAATAAGGTGATGAAATACAAAAATCTGTACAATATTCCAAATATCTAAATAAAAAAGGAATTTTTTCAATGGGTATAGTTGAAATTCCTTGAAAATATATAGATAAATCAATATACAAAATTTGAGGAAGATTGGAGGTGATTTGGACTGGTTTTGTATTAAAATTCGTAATTAAATCGAGTTCAAAAAAGTCTTCTGCGATACATGTATCACGCATGTATCTCACACACAGGTATATATGGATATACATGTGATACACAATTGATACAAATATGATACATATGTGATACACAAATGATACACAGTGTGATATACATATCATTTTTTTTCATGTTCAGCTTTTACTTCAAATTTTCAATTCAAATCACCTCAAAATTTTACCAAATCATCCCAAAACTAAGATTCAAGCTCCTTAAGTTGTGCTTAATCTATTCTAATAACACCCACTCAAAACAAAGCAAAAATTTGATATTTTTTTGCTACAAATAGCTAATTGGCTTATTTGGCTAATAGTAATATTTTATCAATTGACCAATTTTTGTAATGAGCTTACTTATAAATATACATAGTTGGTAATTTCCCTTTTAAAAAAACTTTGGAGTTTAAATGAGAAGTTGTCCTTATACCATGGGTTTTTTTCCACTGGGTACCCGGTAGGTATTGGAGCCCGACTGTATTCAAATTCGTTCCGTGTAGAGCTTCATTCGGGTTTAGTAAGGATTTTTTTATATATTCAGAACGTGAACAAGAAATCTTTGATTAAAGAAAGAGTAACCCCATTTATTGTACCACATCCTTTGCTAGTCGGAAAAAGTACTGCTACCATTGGTAAAATTGGGTGGGATGAGTAAATTTATATTCGTTTTTAAAATGTAATTGAGAAATAATTATTTTTTAATTCGAAAATAAGATTGGATAGAAATTATTCTTCGCTAAAAACTCTAAGCTTGAAGTTTTGAAATAAGTTTGAAATTTTCAACATGATTTTGTGTTATTTTGAAGTGTGTGTGTTATTTGAAATTGTTGGAAATAATATTTCAAATTTGAATACAAAATTTGAGACTATTTGATTTGATTTGAATCGATTTTGGAAAATCTTATCAAATATCTTTAGAGATGTTTAAACATCTTCAATGGATGTTTAACTAAACAACTCGAGAAATGTATAAGGTTATTTAAATATTAATTTATTAATTCAATGATAATTGAGACATGTCAGATAATTTTATGAATAATTATTGATGATTTAACAATAATAAAGTTATTGTACGAATATATAATTTATCTAAGGTTTAATAGCTAATTTTCCTTGAGAACAAGCAGCACAAGAGAATATTTACACAAATAATGCATTCTAATCTTGTCACTTAATTTGTTGGCTAAATGACTTCGTAGCCACTTAAACTTGCATCAGTTTACAAACGGCGATACATAAACTTACACTTTTCATTTGAACACTTCAACTTGATGGAATGAGTACTAATTGATCATGCCCAACTCTAGTCCTAAAAAGGATAAGAGGTCGCTGCAAATATAATCCTGTCTAAAAGTCTGGAATCGAATCCCACAGAGAACTAAGGCTTAGCTACAGTTGTTCACTATCACCAAGAATACAAGCTTGAACAATTCCTAACTTATAGATATTAACATTCTTGTATTTGACTAACTAACTAACAAATTAAAATAATAAATTAACACTAAAGATACTACAGGTTGGAGAAAAGATTAAGGATGTCTAGAGTTATGATTTTTTCAATTGTCGGACTCCTTCCCGCTATGTCTTCTATAATTTTTCCTAAGTATTCTCTACCGATCATGAGCACTCTGCATGTTGTAATTCTCTCCCGAGTAATTACGACAATTTACTAGACATACTCTCCCGAGTTACGCTGGCTGGCTTTAATTACAGCTCACTTAGATTGCACCCAAGGTTTCGTTATCTCTAATCCCACCTTTAAACCCTTAGTTATTGATTCCTCACATATGTCGGGAGTGATGTTGTTCAACAACTACCTAAATATGCACTCTTTCCCGAGTAATACATACTAAATAGGCACAGCTAATTGAGGGCCCTTCAATCAACCACAAGAATAATATAGTTGAACAATAGAGAAAATACTGCAACTCAATTATATAAAAACATAACAAGAATTTATCCTACAAAAGGTTCCATCAAAACCCTAGATAACAAATTTGCTATTCATAATAGTATGTAAAACTACAATACTAAAAGTCATAACCAACAATGAAAAATAGGAAGAGGAAGGAAAAACTCGTAGAAGAATTCCCCGCCTTGCTCCTATTGTATCTCTACCTCCTTAGATCGAATATGTTCTCCTCCCAAGTAATACCACTTTTTCATTTATATATACCAAGTAGGGCCGGGCCCAAACAATTATACATTCTCCTACGCGAAAAAGGACAAGTTTCCAGGCCTGGACATCCGCGGCCGCGGTCCGGTCGCGGTTCTTTCCTAGTGTACTGCCTCAGTCAGCGTCAGGTCCGCGGTCTAGTTTTCGACCACATTTTTCATCTTGTTCCGTTTATTTGGAAAAACATAAAACATGAAAGTTGTAGACCTTTGATTTAGATTTTCAATCATATATTGTGGAGACCAAATGGAGTTTGAGAGAAACATTATGTGCATTTTACTAGACATTGTGCAATATGCCTACTCGATTCTTTATTTTATTGCTTAATCATCCGTTAATTCCCGAATACGATCCTGGCTTAATTCCTTGGGCATTTACTCAGACATCAAAGCTCCAAATCACTTGAATTCATTCCATAATATCTACATAGCTCGGAATCACCCCTATAAGGCATAAAACACACAATTAGTGCAAGACACTAGCGATTAAAGCTCAAACTCAATTAAAGTGCAGTAAATTTGAGTGTAATAAGCGACTAAAATACGTATTATAACCTATCATCAACACTCGAGCAATCAAACTACACTTTTTTATAAACACGACCTTTTTAAACAATTCTCTTAACTCATCACACGAAGATTATTTAAAATAGACTAAGCACAAAAGCGTAACATCTTCGCCTCAAGATTTGACACACAAGTACCACGCATTATTCACAACTCACCCGCTTACTCTAACATAGAGATCACTGACATTACCTTTCCTTCATGAATTAATGCCCTCATATAACAAAAGAGAGTAGTCCCACACACCATACAATTTAAGAACAAGTAGGAACTCAAGATAGAAAGAATTCACTCACTCTTGGAAATAGCATTCATATGCCACAAAAGATGCACCAAAAGGCTTGATCGTAGTGTACTACTCTACTAATCGAGCTTATTCAGTCTAGGATCAAGTAAGACTTTATTTGGTTGTAATGTAGGCTGCGGGACGGGTAGGATACATTTAGATATAAGAGTGACTACACCTCCCTAAGCACTTTAATACATATACTTTAACATTCAAATCTCATACTTATGTCAAATCAAACTCCACCTTCACATCAATGTATATTACCCATTCTTCTTTAAGAACACCTACATCAAAAGCCACCACTTATCAAGGAATATTTTTTTTCACAATAATCCAATTATTTTTTTCCTTTTTTTCTTTTTTTTTAATTCAAGTGGCTCTTACTTTTTTAAAACAGTGCACCTTTCTCCTTATTTCATTAGTTCCACTCAAAAGCCAAACCAACCACCTCACACTTTAACTTTTACACAATTCATTACAATTCAAGTGCTCATGAGAGGTTAAAAGGTTCAAATAGATGATTAGTTCAAATAAATGGGTAAGGCTTGTAATGTGGTTGCAAAAGAAACAAGATTACAGGCTCAAAGGGATTAACTACGATACATAACAATTAGGTGGGTAAAATATACATATCTGGCTCAGCAAAGAAATGCCTATATCACTTCCAAGACTGAACAAAACTACTATTTCTCTTTGCAAACACACAGGGCAAGTTCTAGGCATCAAATGCAATGCACAGAATATAACAAATCCTTATACACACATGGCACATAACTCACTCAGGATTGCACTCATCAAGACACTCTAGTCAAAGCAGTTAAGCAAATTTAAGATCATACAATTTAAGGTGCTTATACAAGAGTAAAAAACTGAGTCTAAGCGTCACAACCAAAGTATTCACTATTCTCAAGGCATAACAAAGTCAAGAGATATTGCTTCAATTCAATTCATCTCACACTGGCTCCTACTCCTAAAATAAATAAAACTAACTACACCCGATTCAAACAAAACCCTTGAAAAAGAACCGCGGCACAAAGAAAAACTAAGGGGGGATTACTACACTACCTACAAGGAAAATCTTTTTGTCCTTTTTTTCTTTAGACTTAAATTCCTCAAGAAAATAGTCTAGGATATCCATCATCGGGAAAAGTCCAATCTTTTTTAAAAAATCCATTATTCAATTAAACTAACACAGCTAAAATAGCATAGAAAGTCACCCAGACAATCTCCTCACCCACACTTAAATTTGTGCATTTTTTCCAATGCACACCATACTAATAAGAGGGTTAAAGAAACTCCCTGGTAGGCCAAAGGCCGAAGCACTAGCAGCTCATGGGGTACTCAGACTTCTCCCAGGCTTGGTCCTTCGTGCGGGTATCTTACACTTAGTTCCAACCATCTGCTTCATTGTTGCACCCTTCCAATAGCTTTGCTTTCCATGCTCCTAGAAAATAAAAAATTAACACTACATAAATAATACAATTAAAAAATAAAATAAAAAAATAAAAGAACGCAGTAAAGCTGGGTTGCCTCCCAACAAGCGCTTGATTTAATGTCGCGGCACGACGCGAATCACTTTCTGCCTCCACTTTGAACTTATAAATTGGACCCCAAGTTTTGATTCTGCTCTATGATCATGCTCCTGGGTGGTGGAATGAATCTGACTAGCCCAATAAAATAATGTAGTATTCTGCACTTCTTGGCCTTTAGATGAGGTGTGTAATTCTGACTTTCTGGCAAGAAGAACTCCAGAATGTAAGAACCTTGTTCCTCATTCCTTGACTCCTTAAGTGGCTCGGATGACTCTATTTCTATATCATCATCCAAACACAATGTGAAAAAATGCTTGGAGTGTGGACCAATATGCTCAACTACATGAACATTAGGACTGTCTACATTCTCAACACTAATGACAATAGAGTCAACTAAATATGAACAAAACTCGCTCAAAACAAGTCAGTCACTTCTCTTTAAGTGCTCTCAGCTCACGTTAGTTAACATGCGCTGAAACTGGTCATCCATAGCGAGAGGGAGGGGAAGAGGACGAGGAAGGCCAAAAAAATCGCCATTACTAGCATAGAAAGACCTACTAGCTCACAAAGCAAAACAACAGGAAAGTAGAATGCTCTGCAAACACCAGATTTGGAACTAAACTCGGATACTAGAGCTCAATAGAAGAACACTGGGGGTGCATCTAGCTCAGGGGTTTCAAAGAAGCTAGATCTCACAACACCTCCAACAACTACATCAAAAGTTCAATTGGAGGAAAAAACAAAGGATAAAGCTCTGCATACTATAGTAACTAATGCAACTGTAACAATTGAGGAGGAAGAACAAGGAGTGACAAATCCTGCCTTGGCGACAAAAGCTGTAGACCCTAAACCATGGTCTAACCTATTCCAGAAGAACAGATCTGCAACAAATGGTATGTCTCTATCATATATCCCTCCGAAAATTATTAATGGCCAAGTAGTTGTTCATTTGGACAAAGAAGAGGTTGAATCTGAGACTGAGAAGTGGAAATGTGCCTTAATTGCTTACATCTTAGGTGATATACCAGGATATAATACTATGAAGAGATATATAATGTTAATTGGGCAGATGTGAGGGAACCAGATGTATTTCTCCATGAGGAAGGAAACTACATCATCATATTCCATTCGGGGGCTGATGTGAAAGAGATCTACTATTCCGGACCTTATCACATTAATAATAGGCCTATAATTTTGAAGCCTTGGACCTCAAACTTTAATTTTAAAGAGGAATTTCCCACTGAAATTCCCCTGTGGGTTAATTTTTCAAAATTACCTTTGAATTATTAGGGAGTGAACTCATTGAGTAGAATAGCAAGTGCAATTGGAACTCCTACTTTTGTTGATGAATGCACAACTAAGAAAACTAGAATCTCATATGCCAGAATGTTGATAGAGGTTAATATGACTAAACCATTATGTGATGAAATCTGGGTTAGAGATCCAAAGGGTAAACAATTCCTGCAAGATGTTTACTATGAGCGGAAACCTAAATTCTGTGAGCATTGTCAAAAGGTTGGCCACTCATGTGCTCCTCATGGTGCTGGTAATAAGCAGGAGATTAAGCAACAGATTAACCAGAAGAGGAAAGCAAGGGAAACTAAGAAAGTGACTATGTAATGGATAACTAAAGGCAAGGTACATCAAAATGATACTCTACCTGTACAAGTTATACCAGTTGACCAGCAGAGACAGCAACAGATATCAGAGGTCCAACAAATGCCAAACATTTCAACAAGATCCAGGCCGGAAAGTAGCCAAGGACAACCTGAGACTATGCCTTCAAGTAGTCCAACTAAGGTTATGCTGAGTAACAACAATCGAGGGAAGCAAGTGGAAAGCAGCCCTGAGTTTAATTTGACAAATTTTCCTTTGTTATCTACTGTAGAACTGAGAAATCCTTTTGAGGTATTACCATATGGGATAGGGGATGTGCAACAATTACCCCTTGACAGGGGAGGAGGACACTTAACATGCTGATTAATTGGCTATTCTGGAATGTGAGAGAAGTCCTAAGAGGTATAAACAGAAGGAATTGGCTAACTATATCAAAAATAAAAATGTCAGGTTAGCTGGCCTAATGGAAACTAGAGTGAAAGAGCAAAATTTCAAGAGAATCACCAAAGCTATTACTCCTGATTGGGAAGGGATAAACAACTATCAATATTCTCAGAATGGTAGGGTGTGGATGATATGGGATCCAAGATGGTATAATGTGAAGTTAATAACATTTGGGGCTCAATATGTTCATTTTCAACTTACAGACAACTTAGGGAAGATATACTGCTTAATAATGGTAGTTTATGGACACAATACAATTGATCAAAGGAGAGCACTATGGTCAGTCATACATAACCTGGCTGCAAACATAACCACTCCTTGGCTAATTGGAGGAGACTTCAATGTAGTACTATATTCTCAAGATAGACTAATGGGCAATCCTGTAACATATGTTGAAACTCAAGACTTTGCCAGTTGCATCCAAACTCTGTAGTTGAATGAATTGATATGAAAGGGTGATTACTACACTTGGTCAAACAAGCAAGATGGACATGACAGAATCAGAAGCAGAATTGATAGGATGTTTGGAAACTTTGAATGGATGATGCAATGGGCACAGGTACAAAATGAATATGATTTGCCTCAAATTCAGATCACTCACCTATGCTACTTTCAATTTCTATGAATACAAGGCTTGGAAGAATCCCATTCAAATTTCTAAATGTTTGGGCAGACCATGGTAGTTTCTTACAAGTAGTGCAGGAAGTATGGGAGCAAAATGTGACAAGTTGGAGACTGAAAAATATATGGTTGAAGTTGAAAGCCTTGAAACCTAGACTTAAGGCTTTAAACAATGAGGAGTTTAGATCTATTACTAACAAGATTGACATGGCTCGTGGAGAACTTCAAGATATACAAGAGAAGATTATCACAACTTATAATGATGGCCTACTGGAGCAGGAGAAAACTGTCATCCACCAACTGGAGAAATGGTCTCTTATAGAGGAAAGTGTCCTAAAACAAAAATCAAGAGCAAGGTGGATTAAGCTTGGGGACTCTAACTCCAAGTACTTTTCTGCTATGCTAAAGGAAAGGAATCAAAGGAAGCAGATTAAGGAACTCACATCTCTAGATGGGCAGAAGTTGAGTGATGCTGACAAGATCAAGCATGAAATTATGGAATTATACAAATCACTGATGGGGACTGCAGTGCCAAATCTACCTGCCATAAACAAGGAGATCATGAAGCAAGATCAAGATCAAGCATGAAATTATGGAGTTATACAAATCACTGATGGGGACTGCAGTGCCAAATCTACCTGCCATAAACAAGGAGATCATGAAGCAAGGGCCTATGCTATCCCAACAACAAAGAAGTCAGTGTCACGCCCCAAATTCGAGGGACATGACCGGCACCCGACCGGGTTGCCCCAGCCAAGCGGACCTGGGTGCCTTTCCCTACCCCACGTGTTACCCCATGTTTTCCCTTACTCAATATTTGTAAAAACCAGCCATATGAATAATTTAAAACACCTTTTGCAAAATATACATACATAGTAGTGAGTGAAGTTATTAATTCGTTGCCCAACAAAAGAAATGGGGATATACATAAGCTTTTACCTACATCCACTGTCTACGGAGCCTCTAAAAGTACAACAGGATAATACAGTAATTGCCGGTAATAAGGCTCCGACTATACCTTACACAACAACAAAACAAAACTACGGAAACAAGTGGCCTAAGCAACGCAGGGCCCCGAGGGGAATGAGGCTCACAAGCTGATGGAAGGCAGAGAGGGAGCTACGTTCGGTGGGCTGGAGTACCTGCTGCAGATCCACCTACAATCATAACACGAATGTAGCGCCCCCGGCAAAAGGGACGTCACTACACTTGAATTGTACTGGTATGTATAACAAACCTTACCCTGAGTAACCTCAAGCCATACACAAGTAATAAACAATTGAGAGAAACAACAATTGAGTACAATCTAGGAAAACAATCAAAGGCAAACAAGTTAACAAACTCTCATGTTCCCATCGTCACTTCCACATTTTAAATTTCACAATGTTTTCATATTTCATTTCGATAGTGATATCGATCACTTTCCACCCTTATTACCTCGGCCACCCTTATCACCACAACCCACACTTTATTACTTCGTGTTGCGGCGCGCAACCCGATCCTACCGAGCAATCACAGTCCACAAACAACACCACAACAATAACAATTTACAAAGATACAACAACAGGTTCTAAGAGCAACAACAACAAATTCCAATAACAACAACAACACAACTTGCCAAAGGGTTCATATGACTATCCATGCCATTTCCATCTTACCAATAGCCCATTGTGCTATTTAGATCACAACAACAGTTTTACATGACCAACTACAAGAGAAGTTACTACAGTTATTTCCGTTTCACCAGTTACGATTCTCTTCTATCAATTATTCCACAAATTCTTACTACACAACACATAAGGCACAATACTTACAAGAATTTACAATTGGTGTACACAAGCAAACACATACTGTTCACGAGAGGTTAACTTCACAACTAATTCATGAAAATATCGCATACCAAGTATTTGGACACCCAACATGGCGATTTTACAAAGGTTAAAGTTATCCATACATACCTGGAGCCGAATTCCTTTCTAAATTCTACTTCCAATTCACCAAATAATCTAGCACATCAATATAGTGCACAAATTAATATACATTACTTAGAATTGAAACTCACAATTGTTACTCAACTTACTTAGGTTATCAACCCCTCTTTGAACGCTTCTTTACCCCTACCCAATTCCTTTACTAGATTTTAGGTTATTAATGGACATACATGCACCATTCCGACCATTAATTCAGGGACCAATGCATGAGACTCCCCCCCCCTTAGTTTTAAACAGAATTTAATAAGAAATGTTAGGGATTCTACCTGTAGGGAAAAGGGGTATGAAGACAAGCTTGAATTTTCTCGTCCCGGATAGCTTTGGAGAACAATGTTTTTTTGGAGAAGATGAGTTTTCTCTCTCAAGACCCTCTCTTCCTCTCTCTTAATTTGATCAGAATGTCGTTAAAATGAGGGAGGTTGGGGTGTTTTATTAAAGGGGTCGGGTTTTAAAATTGGGAAAAATAGAAGCCCGGCAAGATCAGCGGTCGCATTCTGCGATCGCAGAACTGAAATGCGGTCCGCATAGTGGACCGCAGAAATGCCCTCAAAACTCTGAAGGTTTGTTCCGGTATGCGGCAGGAATGCGGTCCGCATATTGATTATGCGGTCGCATAATGGACCGCATTTTCAACATCAATTTTGACCAATCTACTGTTTCACTATGCGGCAGGAATGCGGTCCGTATATTGATTATGCGGTCGCATAATAGACCACATTTTCAACATCAATTTTGACCAATCTACTGTTTCACTATGCGGCAGGAATGCGGTCCGCATAGCTGATCTGCGACCGCATTCTGGACCGCATAAATGACAATAAACTTGATTCTTTTGATTTTTAAAAGCTTAGTTTACTACCAAGGGTCCGAACTCGCCGCGAAGAATTCTACACATTCATAACACATGTTCGAAGCCGACACCAGAAGTTACTAGGTTTTGAGTTCAAAATTTTTACGGGGTCTCACAGTCAGCTAGTTGCAGAAATCTCTAATCAAGAGATCTTTGAAGGATTGCAGAGTATTGGGGATGACAAATCACCATGAGTAGATGGTTTCAATGCATACTTTTTCAAGAAAACATGGCCTATTACCAAGGAAGAGATCTGTGCAGCTGTCAAAGAATTCTTCACTACTGGTAAATTGTATAAGGCTCTAAATTGCACTACCCTTATACTAATACCAAAAGTGGATAAACTAGTCACTGTGAAAGATTTTAGACCCATTGCTTGTTGTAACCTGCTCTATAAGATGATTTCTAAGGTATTATCAGCAAGACTAAAGAAGGTTATTACTAGCATCATTAGTGAAAATCAGGCAGGATTTATACCCGGGAGGAGAATTGTAGACAACATCATACTGGCACATGAATTGGTTAAAACTTATATAAGGAAGCACATCTCAGATAGGTGTATGATTTATACCCGGGAGGAGAATTGCATACAACATCATACTGGCACATGAATTGGTTAAATCTTATACAAGGAAGCACATCTCAGATAGGTGTATGATTAAGATAGACTTACAGAAAGCCTATGATTCAGTGGAGTGGATCTACTTGGAGAAGGTAATGGAGAATTTGGGTTTTCCTACTCAATTCACTAGCTGGATTATGGAGTGTGTCAAAAAAGTCAATTATACCATCTTGATCAATGGAGAGACTACTATCCATTTTGATGCAAAAAAAGGGCTTAGTTAAGGGGATCCTATGTCCCCCTTCCTATTTGCTATTGTAATGGAATATCTAAGTAGGAGTCTACATGGCCTAAAAGGGGAAAAATATTTGAGATACCATCCAAAATGTGCTAGACTTAGTGTTACACACTTAAGTTTTTCTGATGACTTATTGCTATTTGCAAGAGGATACTTATCATCAGTGAAGGTCATGCACAGATGCTTCAAGCAGTTTGCTCAAGCTTCAGGATTACAAGCAAATATGGGGAAGAGTTCAGTGTACTTTGGAGGGGTACCAAGAGATGAAAGAACTAAAATACTGCAGCTTCTGGGATATGGACAAGGAGAGATGCCTTTTAAATATTTAGGCATTCCTCTGTCAACAAAAAGATAACAATGATCCAATGGCAGCCACTCATTGGGAAAATAGTAGCAAGGATATCTTCATGGACAACTAAGAAACTATCTTATGCAGGAATAGTACAATTAGTACAAAGTGTAATTTTTGGAATACAAGCACACTAGGCCCAGCTGATACCTCTACCTGTTCAGGTGTTGAAAACTATTATTGCATATTGTCGAAGCTATATCTAGTCTGCAACCAATACCATAACTAAGAAGGAATTGATATCCTGGGAAAAGATGTGCTCTCCTAAATCTTGTGGTGGCCTAAATCTGGTGAACATCGATCTATGGAATAGAGTTGCTATCTCTAAAATGTGATGGGATGTGGAAGCCAAGCAAGATAGACCGTGGATTAAGTGGATTCACTTATATTATATCAAAAGGAAGCAATTCATGCAAATGCCAGCTCCCAAGCAAGCATGCTGGATGATCAGACAAATCTTCAATGCTAGAACTGATTATAGTCTGATACAGAGGAACAAACAGGGACTAGTGTAACTAGACACATATATCTTCAGCTGCTGGGACAACAAACTCGAGTGCCATGGAACTGACTAGTGTAACTAGACACATATATCTTCAGCTTCTAGGACAACAAACTTGAGTGCCATGGAAATGTCTAATGTTTCAGAATTGTGTGAGGCCAAAAGTACAGTATACTATGTGGATGTTATTACATGGAAGACTACCAACCACAGATAGATTGGCAAAGTGGGCTTGACAGTGGATGCACAATTCACTCTATGACACAACCATGAGGAAAATAGAGACCATCTGTTTCTCAAGTGTGAGTATACTAGGAATCTATGGATGAAGCTTATGCAATGGATGCAACATGATTATACTAGGACGCAGAACTGGGAGCAACATATGGACTAGAGTATGCAGCATGCTAAAGGCAAGACCACAAGAGCAAAAATATTTTGATTGGTATATGCAAAAATAGTATACGCTATTTGGAGTGAGAGAAATTTGAGAATTTTTTAGAAAAGGACACGTGATAGGAATACTATAGCTCATGAGATAACATACACATGTAATATTAGAGCTACTGCTAGTATTCAAAGTTTAGTTCATATCTATATTTTCCTTTGAGTGTATAGAGGAGTATATCAGATAGAGCTTGTAATGAGATAGCTAGCTGTGTAAGCGACGCTATGGTATTGTACAATTTTACGGGTGATTAATATAAAAAGTGATTAATTACCTGAAAAAAGAGTCAATTAAATATGTATCCTCAATATCCTTGGTTGACTCTATTATCTCTTCTATGACATCGGCATCCTCAAAATCTAGTGCGCTTGATTGTTGGTGTTCTACTCTGGCCTCCTCCTCTAGCTCATCCTCATATTTTTTAAATCCTCTAGTATAATGGCAATTTCTGCAGCTAATTCATGCTCATATTGACTACTATCCACAATATCAACTTGTTGCGCTCTACAAGGTTCAATTAATTTATTCGCTTGAGTCTCTAAGTTTTGAATAGTTGCCTCTTGCCGTTGTATCTGCCGTGTTCTCTTATCATATAGTTCCATGCAACACTTTAATATATCTTTGATCTTTTTCCGGTCATCAACCCTGGGTTCTTTGTTCCTATTAACTTCACAAGAAAAAGAAGAACCATCAAAGTAAGGGGTTGGGGGAAGATAAGAACTATAAGCACAACCATGAAAGTGGCCATCTGGGCCACCACACATATCATACACATTCCACATATAAGATTGAGTTGGTGCACAAAACTCGCTCTCGAAAATATTTTGATAATTTTGCTCTGAGTGGTTTCCTTCACAATATGCATAAGGAGGATTAAAAGCAGAATTACCAACATTAAAATTATCATAATTCCATGATACCATCTCTCTCAGATTAAAAAAAAGAAATTAAAAATAAATAAATAATAAAATACAAGAAAACAAAAATTACTGTTCAAACTTGCAACCTAGAAATATGTACAGCTATAGCTACATGAGTCGGAAACCTAAATAATGGTATTTTGGACTCAAAATACCTTTATACAGTTAAAAAAAGTTACATTTCTAACTAAAACACAGTATAATACTGCGTTTTAGTTTAGCGAAAAGTTAGCCGTTAATGTAAAATACAGTATAATACTAAGTTTTATTTAATAATTTATTTTTATAGGAAAACGCAGTATACTACTACGTTTTAGGAAAACGTAGTATTATACTGCATTTTTCTATTAAATAATAAACTCGTCTTCTTCCCCATGACAGAACCACTGGTTTAAACCTAAAGAACAAAACTCCCTTTCTGCGGTCCCCCCTTCGATTTAAAAAAAATCGATTGGGCGCTACCCGTCACACAAAAAGTGAAGAGTGTAGGTCCCGCATACAACCCAAACCTTCGATTGTTGTGGATTCCTTCTTTCGGGCTCAAATTTTCAAATTTCTGACATTTCAAAAAACATAAATCGGGGTATTCCGATTTAGTTTATGTCGAAACTCGTATAATTATGCATATTTGTTTTCTTGATTGTGTTTAGACGTTGATTTGTGTTATGTTTGCGATTAAATTTGTATGTTATTTTTACCCGAATTAAATTATTAGTGTTTTAAAAAAATAGTTAAAAGTTGATAAATAGTTTTTATTGTTAATAAAATTATTCATAAATACCTTTTACTGTTTTATATGTAATTTCGTGAATGTTATGTTCATATGTTTGTTGTTTTTATTTAGTTTAGATTATTTATTTGCTTAAAGAATAGTTTCCTTTTAGCGTAGTAAAATATAGAGCCTTTTAGCGTAGTGAAATATAGAGCCTTATAGCGTAGTAAAATATAGAGCCTTTTAGCATAGTAAAATATAGAGCCTTTTAGCGTAGAATCTCTGTAGTTTAAGTATCTACTAACTACAAACTCTATCCAATTACACTTTACAAAAATTAATTATTTAGTTTATAAAACAAACTTATAGAACTAACAAATTAATATATGTTGTCAAATTAAATATCGAGCGTGGAACCCATAGTTATATACCCTGTCTAATTAAAAATTAATTATTTAATTTATTAAACTAACAAAATTTTAAAAATATTGAAATTGACACATAAGAATTCAAGATAACTTAGTGCTACTAGGCCTCAAATATCGAGCCTGGAACCCATAGATATTTACTTTGTCCAATTAAATAACTGAATATTAATTACTATAACACAAACAAAATTATAAAAATATTAAAATTGACACACATAAGAATTCAGGATAGCTTGGTATTACTGGACCTCAAATATCGAGCCTAGAACCCATAGATATTTACTCTGTCCAATTAAATAATCAATTATTTAATTTATTAAATTAACAAAATTCTTAATTTTTTGAAATTGACACATATAATAATTAAGGATAGATTGATGCCACTGGGTCTCAAATATTGAGCCTAGAACCCATAGTTATATACTCTGTCCAATTAAAAATTAATTATTTAATTTATTAAACTAATAAAATTTTAAAAATATTGAAATTAATACACACAAGTGTGGGCACGTGATATTTGCCCTATATGAATTACTCCCACAAATTCAAAACCAATTAATTTTTTCCATTGTTTGTAATTTTGTAGATTTTTGTGGTATTTTCTATCAATTATTTGCATATTGTCTGTGCATGTTTGTCTTATTTAATTAATGAAAAATACAAAAAATATTTTACATTTGCATTTAGGATTTAACTTTGTATTTTTAGGAATTAATTAGTAATTAAGTTGTGTTACAAAAGGAAAATCACAAAAATAGTTTATTTTGCACCTTTTAATTTTAATGTTGAAATTTGGTAGTTTTCAATTAGATTTATTATTAATTGTGGTTTTATTGTTAATTATTTGAATTTGTAGGATAACTGACTAGGAGTTAATTTAGGTCTATTTTCAATTTTAATTTTGGAAAAAAGAAGAAGAAAAGAAAAAAAATTTAAAGGAAAAAATGAATTAAAAAGAAAGAAAACAAAAGAGGAAATAAGAAAAGGCTGTCTTAGGCTAATTTTTCCAATCCCAAACGTTCCCCCCCATACCCGTCCAAATTGAGGCCCAGAACCCGTCTCTACCCGGTCCATCTCCCACTCAACCAAACGACCTCGTTATGGAGGTTCAACAGATCTGAGCCGTCGAGGTTCGTGATCCATCGGATCAGAACTACCCCCTTAAGTATTTAAATGTCCGAACCAACCCACCCCTCTCTCAATCGTCTCTCTCACCCCCCATTCTCTCTTTAGAGACCTTTCAACGAACCCTAACCCGCCGCCCTTTCTCCACCGCCTTCAACCCAGTGGTACCGGTCCCAATCCTCTCCAAAACAACACCCCTTGACCACCACAACCCCCTATTCCCTAATCCATAGCCAGCTTCCCTAAAACCACCCCTAAACTCCTCAAATATCAAATCTAAATCGGAACCCTAAATCCCAAAAATCCAAATCGTTGAGTGTTTGAAGATTTGAGGTCGAAATTAGCTTTATTTGTGTGTTTTCGCTTGAGAACACACGATTGAGGCCTATTTCAGTCAAAAGTCGAAGGTTCAAGGTTTGAATTCAAGGCGGTATAGGCTGTTTTTAGGTACGATGTCTTTAGCTTCTGAGTTTGAATTTTCATGTGAGTTCCTTTATTATCTGTTTCTTTTCTTGTATGTGTGTTTTAATATTTTTTTTTTTCTGATACTTTGAACTTTTTCATGTTTCCCATTTTTAGTTAATTATTGTTTCTGGGCTTGAATTGTAGTTTAAATTGTTCTGCCTTTGATATTTAGGCTTGTGAAGCTTCCAGGTCGAAAGGCCTGTTGATTCGGTTCAGACCTCCTATTCCTCTTTTTTTTGATTTCTTCTGTAAGACCTATAGTCAAACTGGGCTCAAAAGAAAGATCTGGCCCAGAGTTTTCAAACCTAGACCCACTAAATAAATTTGGGTCAATTTGACCCATTATAGGTTTAGAGTTTTCTGAGGGTAAATATCAGGGGTGTGAGAGGTAATGTAGGGAAATTAGATAGGGAAATCTCCTTGTAACTAAAAGGGAAGCTTTCAGGAAGTAGGGTGGGGCTGTTTTTAAAAATCTGACAATTAGAATAGGGATACCTAAGCTAAAATGAGAATTAAAAAGGGGCAAAATGCAAAAACTAGTTCTTTGAGGCTGCCCTAGTGCCTTGCCCATAAAGGCACATTACCTTGGCTTTCAAGGCAGACCCGAGGAGATAAAATTGGAGAAAATAAAAAATGGCTGAAAATTTCATAATAAAAGGGTCAATGTTCTATTGGTTTCTAATTTTAGTTTTTGAGGTTTTCAACTTTAAAACAATTCTGATTCATCTAGGGATTTGAAATGGATTGATCTTGTGTTTTGAAAAGTTTTGGATCAAGCTTTGTTAAGGGATACTGTTCCATTGGATTTTAAGCTGATTTCCTTGCTTGGTTGGTTGAATCTGGGTTGATTGTTGTTGCCTGTTGCTGATTTCCTCATTTGTCTTACTTTCTCTACTTTCCAGGTACCTCTTGGAACCATATACAACATGTGAAATGCAAACCGTTGTTTGAGTATGAAATTCTATGGATACGAGTTGTATTTTGTGCTTAATTTTTTCCTGTTTCTTTCATTTATGTAATGTTATAGATATAATCTTATATTCTGCTTAATGGAATAGCCCTTTCTTATGTTGTCAATGTCTTGAAAAATTCATGTGTGCTTGTTAGTTTGATTCTGGGAATGTACAAATGTGAAGTTTTGTTTCACTTGAATTGAAGTTTGATCATATAGCTTGCAAGGTTATTGAATTGGTTGTTTTGACATATAAGCCATGGGATCATTATAATAGAAGTTCAGGCTTAAGCTAAGCATATTTGTTTTATATCTGTCAAGAGTCAGTGTTGTTTTTAGGGGCTGGTCTGAATTTGTTTAATTAACATGGTTAAGCAAGAAAGTAGAATTGTCTTATGGGGTTTCATGTCAAATTAGATTCTAATTTTACTTATTTGGTGACTGTTAGTAGTAGGAGAAATTTAGCTGAGCTTGGTGGTGTGGAAAGACATCGTGATTGTTTATTGTTGTTCACTTGTTAATTGAGCCGATTTGATGATTTTAAATCATGATTTTTGAATCCTACAAGTTCTATCAATGTGAGGTTTAATTGAAGTTAATTTAGGGCTTTGAAAATCTAGAATCATATGCTATATAGCCTCTCAAGAATTGCGCTTCTGATTGTTTTCAAATCATGAAATTGCTAAAATTTTCTTGTAATTGTCCGTTGGTCCATTAAAGAGTGTTTTAAAACTGTTGCATCCGTGTTAGTTCTATGATTAATTTCTGCTGTTTCAATCCTTGTCTGCACGCTGCAAGGGCTCGATATTGAGCCCAGTTTGTGGTAGCTTCGGATCTTTGAAATTGGGCTCACCTTGGGCCCATCGAATGCAGTCAAGGTCACTTGAATATGTCAGTGACAATCTTCTCGTTAAAGAAATTGGATTCACATGGAAACTTTAAATAATTTAATTTCCACGCTTGCCTGGAGACTCGTTTTGGGGTCTTGCACCTGTCTATTAATTCTCTAAGGCTCTGGGCTCATTTTGGGCCTGGATTAAATGCAGGCCATGTATTTTGGCCGTAGGGCCAGTCATTTGAGTCCAATGCTCTTTTCTTGGCTAATAATCGTCCTGCCCCATTCGTGCTCTCCAATGTTGGTCTATTAGTTTTGAATTGGTTCAAACTTTAGTCTAAAAGTATTTGATAATTCTTTCCTTTAATTAATTGGATTTTCACTAGTTACATCGTGAGGTGTGCCATATTAAAAGGAATAGTTTATGGCCCTCCAAAATCTAGTTTGAATTCCCTTTTAAAATAAATTGAGGTGTGTCGCGTCCAACAAAATTTTAAATACCCAGCCCTCAGTTAATTAAATTAATGTGTGTGCTCTTTAGAAATTGAGGTGCACCATTTAGCGAATTTTTCATGGCCCTCACAAAGTTAAAAACGCGTAGTCGCTTTAGGCGCGTTATTTTAATAACTAGTTTCCTTAAATTCAGGTGTACATTTCATGTGACCCAAATCCAAATCCTAACAACATTAAATAAAATATGTCACGGATCGCGGGTGCATTTCATGTGGCGTGATCCAAAGACGTGTTTTGTATAACGTTGAAATCTTCCTAAAAAATGAATTAATAGCGGTTTAAAGTTAAAAGGCATATATATTTGAAAGTGTTATAAAATCAGATAATTAGGCCAATAATAACAGTTGAGCGACTGGTATAACCACGAAACTCAGGAATGCCTAACACCTTCTCCCGGGTTAACAGAATTCCTTACCCGAATTTCTGTGTTCGCAGACTATAATACAGAGTCAATCTTTTCCTCAATTCGGGGTTTGAACCGGTGACCTGGGACACCATAAAATTATCCAAAGTGGCGACCTTGAATTTTTAATAAATAAATAATCTCGTTTCAATTGTCCTTTAATTGAAAAAACTCCCTTATACCCTTCCGGGGGTAGGAAAAAGGAGGTGTGACAGCTGCGATGACTCTGCTGGTGTAACGGCCCGATCGGTCGTTTTGAGTAATAGCACTCCGTTCAGCAGTTGGAGGCCATGAACAGCTTTGTTTAAGGTATTATGACTTGTACGCGTGGTCGGAATTGAATTTCGAGAAGTCCAGAGTTGATTTGGGAAGAGAATTCTCATTTCGGAAGCTTAAAGTTGAAAGAATGAACTACGATTTGAATTTTTGAGTAAACGACCTCGGAATTGGGATCTGAAGGTTCCAGCAGGTTCGTATGATGATTTCGGACTTGGGCATATGTCCGATGCGGGTTTTGGATAACCCGGGAGCGTTTTGTCGTCTATTGTGGAAGTTAGCATTTTAGAAGAAATTTCATAAGTTTGGCCTGGAGTGCATTTCAGTGTTATCAATGTCCGTTTGGGGTTCCGAGACTGGGAATAGCTCCGTATGGTGATTCTGGAGTTTTGGGCGCAATCGAAAGTGAATTCGGAGGTCCGTAGACCATTTTGAAGCCATTTGGCTAAAGATAGAAAGTTAAAGGTTTTTGGAGAGTTTGACCAGGGGGTTGACTTTTTGATATCGGGGTCGGAATCAAATTCCGGAAGTTGGAGTAGGTCTGTAATGTCAAATATGACTTGCGTGCAAAATTTGAGGTCAATCGGACGTGTTTTGATAGGTTTAAACATCGAAAATAGAAGTTGGAAAGTTCAAAGTTCATAAAGCTTGAATTGGGGTGTAATTCATGAATTTAGCATTGTTTGATATGATTTGAAGCCTCGAGCAAGTCCGTGATGTATTTTGGGATTGGTTGGTATGTTTGGTTGGGGTCCGGGGGGCCTCGTGTGGATTTCGGGTGGCTAACGGATCAAAAATGGAATTTTGGAAGGCTGAAGGATGCTGCTTCTGTCGTAACCGCATCTGCGGTTCTTGGACCGCAAAAGCGGGACCGCAGATGCGGTCTAAATCTCGCAGAAGCGAAAGGGGCCAGGCCCAAGGAAAATCACAGAAGCGGCCTAGGGACCGCAGAAGCGGTTCCGCTTATGCGGCCCCCAGACCGCAGAAGCGGTCAGCCCCCTCAAGCCCAAAACCACAGAAGCGGTTAGAAAGTCGCAGAAGCGGAAATTTCATCGCAGAAGCGAAAAGTGCTGAAGGCAGAGGGTTATTTTAAAAGTTGGATTTTGTTCATTTCACTCATTTCTCCCACTTCATTTGGCGATTTTTGGAGGGTTCAAGAGAGGATCTTCATCAACCATGCTAAGGTAAGTTTTTCCCACCCATTATGAGCTAAATACATTGGTTATGTATGAGATTAAGCCTGGAAATTAGTGTAAATATTGGGGTTTTGGTTGGAAACCTAGAAAATTTTAATCTTGTATTTTAGCCACGATTTTGAGTATGGAACTAGGAGAAAATTATATGTTTGAGTTCCTAAGGTCATGGATAACCTTTATCTTCAAAAAATTTCGGATTCCGGGCACGTGGGCCCGAGGGCATTTTGGTCAACTTTTCGTTAGGGGTTAGGAATTGTTATAAAGGGAGTTGTAAGGTATAGTTGAGCATATATTAATGGATTTGTATCATCATTGGTCATTTTTGGTGCGTTGTGCGTTGGTTCAAGCCTCAGAAGGATGTAGAATGCCAGTTACGCGTCTTCGAAGCGAGGTGAGTCTCCTTTCTAATATTGTGAGGGGGAATTTACCCCATAGGTGAAGTGAATGATTATGTGCTCCTATTTGTGGGGGCTACGTACGCACGAGGTGACGAGAGTTCGTGCGTAGCTACTATTATGCTATTATCCGGGTAGTTAGGACCCATCAGCATGTTATACTTGAATTAATTATGAACCCATTGATGACTTGGATTGTTTAAATCACCCTTGATTAGTAAACGAATTTAAAAAGAGATTAGACATCATTTCTTGAACTTGTTAAACAGAGAATTGGCTTATTTGGATAATTATTCCTCGATAGAATTCTAATTGGCTATCTGAGCATGTATTTTATGTGTACCTGCGTCGCATGAATGATTCGCGAGCAGGGTGATTATTTATTTTTATGTTTACCGCGTCGCATGGATGATTCGCGAGCGGGTTAATAGATCACATTAAACTAATAAATAAAATTCTAAAAGGACTTAAGCTTCATTTTCTCAAAGTATTAAAGAGAATTGGCCTTTCTTGGATAATTGCTCCATGTTGACTTGTTGACTGATTGTTTGTCTGTGTATGTTTATGTTGGAACGGGCCGAACGCCTTGGCAAATTAATAGATGCATCTATAGGCGCGCCATCGACCCTCAGCAAGTGCACATTTATTTCTGTTGGATCGGGCCGTCGCCTCGGTATCATTTGCGCATGCTTATATTGCTGCCTGGATTTATTTAAGCTGTTACATGCCTCACTATGGCTCGAGATCATATTGTTAATAATGAAAAGAAACCTTGGAAATTTCCTATGAAGGAATTACGTGTTTACTTGTTTCCTCTATTTGGATAAAA
>MU670497.1:10783-37982 GCA_026770625.1 Nicotiana glauca
CCCCCCCGGGGTAAGGGGCGCGCCAAAAGGAGGTGTGACAATAACCAAATTTATAAGCAAGCATGATATTAGATGAGTTGATCATGCTCAACTGTGTCTATTAAAAGACTACGCGGCGTTGCAAATATAATCTGGGGTATTATGCCCAGAGTCGAATCCCACAGGAAATTAACGTATTAACTGTTGTTGTTAGATCACTAAATTCTCAATAATCAACTTTCTCAAAATTTATGAATAATAATTGGCAGTTTTTTTATACTGCTATAGCTAAACAAGAATAATAAACTAAGAATTAACCAAGTTGGGGAAAAAATCCATTGTCAAATGACATATATCTAGCCTAATATCAACACCCCACACTTAAATCCTTACTAGTCCTCTAGCAATCCACCACCCTTAGTAGAGGTTCCTTCACTAAGCATTCTTCCTTAACGCATTACACCAAGAACAAATCACATGAGTTACACCTAGTAGTGAACAATCATATCCTCAAAAGTTGACTCTCACGTGCCGTGCAATATTCATACTTTCTCAAGCTACTTTATACAGAAGTCAAGACTTGTCTTTCCTTCATGAATCACATGCTCTCACATTCACACAAGAGAGTAGTTTCACATATAATAATATTTAGAACAATTGAAAACTTATTTAAATGAAATTCACTCACTCTCAAGAAAAGAACATTCACATGTCACAAAGATGCACCATAAGCTTGCCCGTAGTGTACTACTCTACTAATTGAGCCACTCAGTCTAAGATCAATAGGACTTTACTTGGTTGTAATAGGATGTATTTGGATACAGTGACGAACCTCCCTAAGCACTTTTAGTACAATTACATTAACATGCAAAACCAAGATTTTTGTCAACCAAACATTTTACCACCGTTCTTTTGTTTACAACAACCCCATTCATTAGGTGCAATTATGGAAAACCACCACTTCTCAACCACTATACTATTCTTTTTTTTTTTTGTGGTGCTTCATCTTTTATGCAATACAGTTCTACACCTATTTTCCGATTTCAGTGGTTCCACTCAAAAACCAAACCACCACCCTACACTTTTGTCTTTGCATAATTTTCAATACCATTCAAGTGCTTATGTGAGGAAAAAAGGTTCAAACAACAGGCTATTCAAATAATTGGGTAAGGTTTGCAATGTGGTTGCTAAAGAAATAGGCTTATAAGCTCAACGGAGTTAACTAAGATGTATTGCAGTTAGGTGGGCTTATTTTTATAGGTCTGGCTCAACAAAGAATTGCCTATATCACTTCTAAGACTAAATGAACTACTATTTCATGTTGCAAACACACAAGGCAAGTTCTAGGCATCAAATGTGAATCATAGAATGCAGTAAAACTCACACATATGGCACATGACTCATTCCGGATTGACTTATCAAGACACTCTTTTCTTAGTATTCAAGTCAGTGACAAATATACAGTTTAAGGCACTTTAGCAAGAATTAACTACTGAGAATAGATCTAGTGTCTATTGTGTTCAGGTGTAATAGTGCTAAAGGCTTTTCTTTTCGAACTCCACTCATTAGCCCATTAATCCTAATTTTAAAAACTAAAGAGAAAATAAAATGAATAAAAACTACCTATACCCGGTTTGAGCTATACCCTTTGGAAAAGAACCGTGGCCTAAAGAAAAACCAAGGGTGGAATTGCTACACCACATAACAAAAGAAACTAACACAACTAAAATAGCATGGAAAGTCACCCAAACGATCTCCTCACCCCACACTTAAAATTGTGCATTGTCCCCAATGCACACTATACTAATAAAAGCGTAACAGAAACTCCCCGGTAGGCCAAAGGACAAATCACTAGCATCTCATGGGGTACTCAGACTTCTCCCAGGCCTGGTCTTTTATGCGGGTACCTCACACTTAGTTCCAACCAATGGTTTGTTGTTGCATCCTTCCAATGGCTTTGCATTCCATATTCCTAAAAATAAAAAATAGACACTACAATAGTAATACAATAATAAAAAATAAACTAAATTAAATAAAATAAAATTGGGTTGCCTCCCAACAAGCGCTTGATTTAAAGTTGCGGCACGACGTGAATCACTTTTTGCCCCCACCTCGAATTTATGAATTGAACCCCGAGTTTTGATTCAAGCTTATGATTATGGTCATGGGGCAGTGGAACGAATCTAATTGGCCCAAGCAACCATTATATTATTTTACACTTCTTGGCTTTTAGATGAGGTATGTAGTCCTGTTTTTCTGGCAAGAAGAATTCCAGAATATATGCACCTTGTTCCCCATTCTTTGACTCTTCAATTGGTTCGGATGACTCTATTTCTATATCATCATCCAAACATAATGTGGAAAAATACTTGGAGTGTGGACCAATGCACTCAAATACATGAACTTCAGGACTTTCAACATACTCAACATCAATGATACTAGAGTCAATAAAATTTATATCATCAATGCCCGTGGCTGACTCTAGGCTCATTTCTTCAACATCGACATCCTCAAAATCTAGTTCAATTGAATGTTGGTGTTCTACTCTGACCTCCCCCTTTATCTCATCCTCGTATTTTTTTAAATCCTCCATTATAATGGCAATTTCTGCAGCTATTTCATTTTCTTCTTGGCTATTATCCACAATATAAGCTTGTTGCACTTTACAAGGTTCAATGTGAGTAGTTGTCTCTTGCCTTTCTATCTGCAACTGTATTTTATCATATTGTTCCATAAGACACTTTAACGTATCCTCGATCTCTTTCAGGTCCTCATACATGAGTTCTTCATTCCTATTAACTTCATAATAAAAAGAAAAACCATCAAAGTAAGGGGTTGGGGGGGAGATAAGAAATATAAGCACAACCATGAATGTGACCATCTTGACCACCACACATATCACACATATTCCACACATAAGATTGAGTTGGTGCATATAACTCGCAGATTGAGGTGGTTTCCTCCATAGTATGCATATCGAGGATCAAAAGTAGAATTACCAACATCCAAATTCTCATAATTCCATGATGCCATTTTTTTTCAAATTAACAAATAAAATTAAAATAAAGAAAATAATTTTTTTTGTACCAAGTCATATAAAAGAAATTCAATATATGAGTGAAATCAAAGAAAATTGACTACACTGAAGAATTGGGTATTTTCCTCCAACTACAATTGATAATACCGTTAATTCTCCGGTAACGACGCCAAAATTTGATCACGCTCAACTGTGTCTATTAAAAGACTAAGCGAGCGTTGCAAATATAATACGGGGTATTATGCCCAGAGTCGAATCCCACAGGGAATTAACATTTCAACTGTTGTTGTTAGATCACTAAATTCTCAATAATCAACTTTCTCAAAATTTATGAATAATAGTTGGCGGTGTTTTTATACTGCTATAGCTAAACAAGAATAATAAACTAAGAATTAACCAACAAGCAATTGTAAACAATTGAAGTAAAGGTCTAAGGTTATGGTTTCCCCCGTTGTTGATTTCCTTAGTTGTATGTTTCTTATAACTATAACTTAGTTGCTTCTATCAATCATGAACTCTCCAGCTATCATTACTCTCTCTCAAGTAATTATGATAATTTACTAGACGCACTCTCTAAAGCTACGCTAGCTAGATTCGCATTACAATTCACTTAGATCGCACCCGAGGTATCGTTATCTCTACTCCAACCTCTAAACCCTCGGTTATGACTCTCGCCTATACTCCGGGAGTGATGTTGTTCAAACAACTACCTAAATATGCACTCTCTCTCAAGTAGATACATAATAAATAGGAATGATTAATTGATGATCCTTTCAACTAACCAAAATCGAAACGTAGTTGAACAAATAGAGATTAACAACCAACTCAAAACTATATTAATATAACAACAAGTTCATCCCCAACGGGTTTCACCCAAAACCTTAGATTAAAAGAGTTAGCTACTCATAATAATGATAAAAACCACAAAAGAATTCATGAACAATGGTAAAAAATCACCATAGAAGGAGATATAGATTGATGCCCAACTGCTTCCTCTCCTTGTGCTCCTCTCCAGCTCTCCAAAACTGCACCCCTCTTACTGTGGGCGAGCTAGACTCTTTTTAGGTTGAGTGGATTTGCCTCCAGACTTCCAAATTTACCCCTGAAATCTGCTTTTCCGAAATGGAGCTAGCGCGGTCGCGCATATGACCGCGCTAGTGGACTATCATTCTGCCTCGATTATTTGGACTAGAGCGATCGCGCATTTGGGCGCGCTAGTCCAGGCCTTCATTTGGTCAATTCTTTTTTTCTCGTTTTCTCGCTTACTCAACTCTTAGGGGTCTTTTTTGTTTCGATGTAGCTCCATTCACTGCTTTAAGGCCTCATAGACGCTCTTCATTCCTGCAACACAATTTAGAGCTCATTTTTCATCATTTAATTATATTAGAGTATTAAAACATAATCAAGTTGGGGCAAAAAACCATTGTCAAATGACATATTTCTAGCCTAATATCATGAGTTCATACCTACCACTTTCCAATAACTGTTATCTTTCCGTTTCAATAAACTTGTCTTAGTTTGATTAGACATTAAATTTTAAAAAAATACGAAAGATTTACTCCTAAACATTAAAGGTGTGTATACTAGAATGCCTTTGAATTTTGGAATCTTAAATATGCCCATGTGGAATGCTAGAGTTAAAAAGTTACTATTAAATATAAAAAGAGGCTTTAAGAAAAAAACAAATTAAGAAGAAAAGTAAATTACATAAATTGAAACAAGAAATAATTGTGGTCGAACATATAAAACTGAACGAATGACCATGATTAGGTGTTTAAATGATAGAGAAAGTGGGGAAGATTGTCATTCAATCAAATATTGCTACAGCTTATGATTCATTAGCGGCAAAAAATGCTCATTCTCATTCACAGCCTAAATGCACACGAGACTGCATTTATAATGAATATGATGTTGGCTCGCAGTATATTTCGACACCGTGGGAACTTGCAATCACAGGTATAATCAATCATGAAAAAGATGAACATTCTCTTTCCCGTGAGTTATTCCAAAAAGGTAAAGGCAAAGGCTTTTTAACAGGCGAAATACATAAATAATCCCTCCAAGTTGTCTACAACGGTCATTTGAACACCTCAACAGATCTATTTATCAAGTAGACACCTCAATTGAGGGTTCAATTGAGGTGTTCAAATGGTAAAGGGTTCAATTAAGATGTTCAAATGACCGTTGGGGACAACTTGAAGGGGCCATCTATGTATTTCGTCTTTTTAATATCATGCTTCTGTAGTACTAGAAGAAAATAAAAATTTGAAAGTGAAATAAACTTTTGCCTAACTTCTGGTCCCTTTTTTTGGTTCTGAAAAGTCCTGAAACGTGCTTAACGACTTTGCATTGATCCTTGAAATAACATAGGTGTACTGTTAGCTTCCTTTGAAAAAATTTCAGTTTTCTTTAATTAAAAATTTCAGCCATAAATTTGTTAACCAGGTTATCTTTTGTGGTTTCAATCACCTTGTTTGCTCCATCTACTTGTTTTCTATGCGAATTTTGAATTTGAATCAATAAGTTCAAAAATGTAAATTATTTTATTCTCTAAAAGGAAATTGTATATCATTTGAGTATTCTCATTATGGATAGATGGAAACTTGGGCCTTGTTACTGTACAAACAACATGGAAATAGCGTGGGATGGCCAGTTTTTAAGATGCTATTTAGTATTTGGCCAGCAATTTCAATGCTAAGCATATATAGCCACTACTTTGTTATAATTAATATGAATAGATGTTTTTACCCTTTCTTCATCTCTTTTCTTTTCTACCTTTTTTCATTATCAAAATCTCAAAATCCTCGCTTCTCTCCAACACTTAAGCTATGTTTCTTCTTTGAACATTTGGGTATTCAAAATCAATTGGGTATTCAAAATATTTGTTGGGAAACACTTTTGTGAGTTTATTCTATAGACTCGAACCATTTGTGATCTAATTCGCTAGGGTTTGTCGAAAATTTGCGAAGCCGATTTTAGAGAAGACGACCACATGGGCTTTATTGATTTCGTGAAAATTGAATTAAATTAGCTATTGGGATGTGTTTGTACTGCTATTGGAAAGATGTATTCCTTACTTGAGTTTGTTTTGTGGGGATTAAACGAGAATCAAATTCAGTTTCTGAAATATCCTTAACTTCTGGACATTAAGCGAAATAAGTAAATCTTAGGACATTATTTTCTAAACGTCCTGAAATATTGAACTAGGAATCTAATATTGAGGACAAACATTTCTGAAATGTCCTTAACTTCTGGACATTAAGCGAAACAAGTAAATGTTACGACATAATTTTCTAAACGTCCTGGAATATTGTGATGACCCTATTCATTATGTACTTCTGAGGCCATAAAAATCTCATTTAGGGTCGCCTCGATTTGCGTGCGTAGTTCAGGTACGTAGCCGGAAAGCTTAAATATGAATTCTGTGAGAAAAATACTAAATTTTAATATTAAAATGAATAAATTTGACTTCGGTTAACATTTTGGGTAAACGGACCCAAATACGGACCCGTGATTTGACAGTCCCGGAGGGTCCGTAGGAAAATATGGGTCTTGGGCGTATGCCCGGAATCGAATTCCGAGGTCCCAAGCCCGAAAAATGAATTTTTGTGTGAAATTATTTTCTGGAAATAATTAAGGAAATTGGAAATGAAATTTGATTAGAAGACTATGATATCGGGCCCGTATTCTGGTTCAGGCGCTCGGTATAAGTCTTATGTATGATTTAAGCACTTTCTGTAAAGTTTGGTTGAAAACGGAAGTCGTTTGACGTATTTCGGACTTAAAATGGAAATTTGATGTTTTATGAAAATTTGGAAGGAATCATGGATTTTGAGGTAGCGGGTGGTACGCCTACCACATGTGATATTGAAATTGGAGCGGGTGGTACGCCTACCACGAGTGATATTAAAATGGGAGCGGGTGGTACGCCTACCACGATTAATATTAAAATGGGAGCGGGTGGTATGCCTACCACGAGTGATATTGAAATGGGACCGGGTTGCACGCCTACAACAAGATGAGTTGAATATTAAAGTTGTCTTAACTCTTTATTTTGTGCTAGAAGCTAAACTGTAGGTGTACTCTCTATTATTCCTGATATTTTATTTCTATCTGTTGCCCATGAAGCATGTTCCTTTTCCCAGCTTAAATTGTTATTTTGTTGCTTCTTTTCCGTTGTACTTGTATATATATCCGCACAAGTTTATCTGGAGTCTGGTCCTAGCCTCGTCACTACCTCGTCGGGGTTAGGCCTGTCACTTACCAGCTTATAGGGTCGGTTGTGCTGATACTACACTCAATGCTCTTTTGCACAGATCTGGGATTTGGACATCAGCAGTAGTAGCACGAGAGCCAGCCTTCAATCCAGCGAGACACCAAGGTAGCTTTGCAAGCGTTCGCAGGACCGACGTCTCCTCTATTCTTTATTTTAGTCTGTTATCTCCTTATACTCGAGAGAAATAGTTATATTTCTCTCAGACATTGTATTTAGTACTCTTAGTGGTTCGTGAGTGTTGTGACACCAGTCTTGGGTAGAGGCTTATGTTGAATTTTCCGTATTTCTATTCAGTTTTATTTAATTTAAGACTTCCTCTTAGAAAAATAATTCTGTTGCTTTTATAATTACCGATAATTGTTAAGAGGTTCATGTTGTTAATCAAAAAGTAATTAAACTTGGGTTGACTAGCTCCCGTTAGTAGGCACCATCATGACTCTCGAAGGTGGAAAATTCGGGTCGTGACAAGTTGGTATCAGAGCTCTAGGTTACATAGGTCTCACAACTCACAGACAAGCTTAGTAGAGTCTGAGGGATCGGTACATAGACGTCTGTATTTATCCCCCAGAGGCTACCGAGTTAGGAAAAGTTTCACATTTGTTCTTTCTTGTCGTGCAGTTTGGTTTCTCGATGCTAATTGAATTTCTACTATGTTCTTTCGGAGATGTTGAGAACACGCGCTTTCTCATCTTCCGATCAGCAGTCTGAGCCCCAGGCAGCACCCGCTAGGGGCAGAGGACGAGGTTGTGCTAGAGGACGAGGTAGGGGCAGAGCTCAGCTCCAAGCAGCAGCACCAGTGGTGGAGCCCCAGGTTGACTTTGACGAGGAGGTTCCGGTCCCAGCCCCTGCAGTTCCAGTGGGCCCAGCTCAGGTCCCAGAGGGGTTTATTGTTACCCCAGTTCTTCAGGATACTTTGGTCCGATTGGTGGGCCTCATGGAGAGTGTTACCCGAGCAGGTTTGCTTCCTGTAGCACCAGCCGTCTCTCAGTCTGGAGGAGGGGCCCAGACTCCTGCTACTCGTACTCCGGAGCAGGTAACTCCCTAGGTTCAGGCTCCAGCAGTTCAGCCAGTTGGATCATCTCAACCAGGCATGGTAGCCCAGGCCGATGATGGGGCAACCATGTCTGCCGATACTTTGTAGAGATTGGATAGGTTCACTAAGCTCTTCACTACTATGTTCAATGATGCTTCTTCTGAGGATCTCCAGGATTTCTTATATAGCTGCCACGAGGTTCTTCAGAACATGGGCATTGTTGAGACCAATGGAGTTGATTTTGCTGCATTTCGCCTATCCGGATTCGCCAAGACTTGGTGGAGGGATTTCTATTTAGCCAGAGTAGAAGGGTCTCCAACCTTGACCTGGGAGCAGTTCCCACATCTATTTCTGGGGAAGTTTCTCCCTATTACACAACGAGAGGCCTATCGAAGGCAGTTCGAGCGTCTCCAGCAGGGATCCATGATAGTCACCCAGTACGAGACCATGTCTATTGATTTGGTTTGCCATGCCCTTGTTATACTTCCTACTGAGAGGGAGAGAGTGAGACGGTTTATTGGTGGACTCATTCAACCTATTCGTCTCCAGATGACTAGAGAGGCTGGGAGAGAGATATCCTTTCAGAAGGTGGACAATGTGGCATGGAGGATTGAGATGGTATTGTCACAGGGGGGGTGGATATAGAGCAGACAAGAGACCCCGTCACTCAGGCCGATTCAGTGGTTCCTCGTCTGGAGGCAGAGATTCGTATGATAGGGGTCAGCCTTCTACGCCCTTTCGGTCAGCTCTTCAGGTCTCCCATGGTACTTCAGGTGGTCGTGGTTCCTAGCCACATTATTCCAATCAGCACCCTTGCAGTGCACCATCAGCACCTATCAGTGCACCGCCGCTTTAGATTTTCTAGGGACGTCCGCCAAGGGCTTGTTTTACTTGTGGTGACACGAGGCACATTGCTAGGTATTGCCCTCGAGCTTCAAGTAGTTCTCAGCAGCAGGGTCCCCGTCTTATGATTCAGGCACCAGATGTTCCATAGGTCGCCCGGCCAGCTAGAGGCGGGGGTATGGGTTCTAGAGGTGGAGATAGAGGTCATAGAGGTGGAGCTCAGACCGCTAGAGGCGGGGGCCAGCCAGCAGCAGGCCATCCTAGAGAGGTAGACCAGAGTGGTGGGGCCTAGCCCCGATGTTATGCTCTTCAGGCTAGGCCCGAAGAAGAGGCTTCAGATGCAGTCATTACAGGTACAGTTCTAGTTTGTGATAGAGATGCTTCAGTGTTGTTTGATCCGGGGTCTACGTATTCATATGTGTCATCCTATTTTGCCCCATATTTGATCATGCCTAGTGATACATTGGGTATTCCTGTTTATGTGTCTACGCTGGTGGGTGATTCCATCGTGGTTGATCGAGTCCATCACTCTTGTGTTGTGGTGATTGGGGGTCTGGAGACTCGTGTATATCCGTTACTTTTAGATATGGTCGACTTTGATATTATATTGGGGATGGACTGGTTATCACCCAATCACGCTATCTTGGACATCCATGCCAAGACTGTGACCTTAGCTTTACCGGGTATGCCTCGTTTAGAGTGAATGGGGACTCCTGGTCATTCTACCCACAATGTTATATCGTATGTGAAGGCTCGGCGTATGGTCGAGTAGGGTTGTTTGGCTTATTTATCTTATGTTCGGGATTCCAGTATTGAGGTTCCCTTTATCGATTCTTTGCCTATTGTTTGTGAGTTCCCTGATGTTTTTCCTTCAAACCTGCCAGGTATACCACCCGACAGAGATATTGAATTCTACATTGATTTGGTTCCAGGCACTCAACCCATTTCTATCTCGCCATATCGTATGGCCCCGCCAGAATTGAAGGAGCTAAAGGAATAGTTGCAGTATTTGCTTGAGAAGGGTTTCATTAGACCCGATGTCTCACCTTGGGGTGCGCCGGTGTAATTTGTCAAGAAGAAAGATGGGTCAATGAGAATATGTATTGATTACCAGCAATTGAACAAGGTAACAGTCAAGAAAAAGTATCCACTGCCAAGGATTGATGATTTGTTCGACCAGATTCAAGGTGCCAGGTTATTTTCCAAGATTGACTTGTGATCTGGCTACCATCAGTTGAGGATTAGGGCATACGATGTCCCTAAGACAGCTTTCCGCACTCGGTATGGGCATTATGAGTTCTTGGTTATGCCATTCGGGTTGACAAATGCCCCAGTAGCTTTCATGGACTTGATGAACCGAGTGTTCAGGCCTTATTTGGACTCATTAGTGATAGTGTTCATTGATGATATATTGATATATTCCCGCAGCCAGAAGGAGCACGAGCAACACCTTAGAGTGGTTCTTCAAACTCTGAAGGATAGTCAGTTATATGCCAAGTTCTCCAAGTGTGAGTTTTGGCTGAGTTCAGTTGCATTTCTGGGTCACGTTGTATCAGTAGAGGGTATTCAGGTGGACCCAAAAAAGATAGAGGCAGTCAAGAACTGTCCTAGACCAGTATCAGCTACAGAGATTCGGAGTTTCTTGAGGTTGGCAGGAAACTATAGACGGTTCGTGGAGGGGTTTTCATTTATTGCAGCCCCGATAACCAGATTGACCTAGAAAGGTGCCCAGTTCAGATGGTCGGATGAGTGTGAGGCGAGCTTTCAGAAGTTCAAGACAACTCTGACTACGGCACTGGTGTTGGTTTTGCCCACAGGTTCATGGCCTTACATAATTTATTGTGATGCTTCCCGTGTTGGGCTTGGAGCAGTGTTAATGCAGGATGGCAAGGTAATTGCCTATGTTTCAAGGAAGTTGAAGATTTATGAGAAGAACTATCCAGTGCATGATTTAGAGTTGGAAACTATTGTTCACGCATTGAAGATTTGGAGGCATTATCTATATGGCATGGCATGTTAGGTGTTCAGAGATCAAAAGAGTCTTCATTATTTGTTCAAGCAAAAGGAGTTGAATTTGAGGCAGATGAGGTGGTTAGAGTTGTTGAAGGATTATGATATTACCATTTTATATCACCCGGGGAAGGCCAATGTGGTGGCCGATGCTTTGAGTAGGAAGTCAGCCAACATGGGCAGTCTTGCTTGTATTCCGATCAGTTAGAGGCCGCTTGCTTTGGATGTTCAGGCTTTAGCCAATTAGTTCGTGAGGCTGGATGTTTCTGAGCCCAGTCGTGTATTAGCTTGCAGGGTCGCTCGATCTTCATTATTGGAGCATATCCGTGACCGGCAGTTTGATGATCCCCATTTATGTGTCCTTAGAGACACGATGCAATGAGAAGGTTGCAGGCAGGTTACGTTAGATGCGGATGGAGTCTTGAGATTGCAGGGGCGAGTTTGTGTGCCCAATGTGGATGGGCTTCGAGAGTTGATCTTAGAGGAGGCCCATAGTTCCCGGTACTCTGTTCATCCGGGCACCGCAAAGATGTATAAGGATTTACGGCAGTATTACTGGTAGTGTAGAATGAAGAAGGATACCATAGTATATGTGGCTCGTTGTTTGAATTATCAGTAGGTTAAGTACGAGCATCAGAGGCCTAGTGGTGTATTTCAGAGGATTGAGCTTCCCGAATGGAAGTGGGAGCGGATTACTATGGATTTTGTTACTGGACTTCCGCTGACTCGGAAGAAGTTCGATGCGATATGGGTTATTGTTGATAGGCTGACCAAGTCAATGCATTTCATTCCTGTGGCGGTCTCCTATTCTTCTGAGAGGTTTGCTGAGATCTACATTCGGGATATTGTTCGCCTTCATGGTGTGCCTGTATCTATCATTTCGGACTGGGTTACTCAGTTTATCTTGTGCTTCTGTAGAGCAGTTCAGCGAGAGTTGGGCATACGGGTTGAGTTGAGCACAACATTTCATCCCCAGACGGATGGTCAGTTAGAGAGGCCTATTCAGATTTTGGAGGATATGCTTCTAGCTTGTGTTATTAACTTTGGGGGTTCGTGGGATCCGTTTTTGCCTACAACAACAGCTCCCATTCAAGCATCCAGATGGTTCCTTATGAGGCTTTGTATGGTAGGTGGTGTCGGTCTCCGGTTGGATGGTTTGAGCCGGGAGAGGCTCGGTTATTGGGTACAAATTTGGTTCACGAGGCCTTGGACAATGTCAATATCATTTAGGATAGGCTTCGTTCAGCTCAGTCTAGGCAAAAGATTTATGCAGACCGCAAGGTTCGAGATTTGCCTTTTATGGTTGGTGAGCAGGTATTGCTCCGAGTGTCGCCTATGAAAGGCGTGATGAGATTTGGGAAGAAGGGCAAGCTTAGCCCTAGGTTCATTGGCCCGTTTGTGATTCTTGATCGAGTGGGAGAGGTGGCTTAAAGAATTGCTTTGCCGCCGAGCTTATCAGCCGTGCATCCAGTGTTTCATGTGTCCATGCTTCGGAGGTATCACGACGATCCAGCCCACGTGTTAGATTTCAGCACAGTCTAGTTGGACAAGGATTATTCTTATGAGGAGGAGCCGATAGCTATTCTAGACCGGCATGTTCGTCAGTTGAGATCCAAGAGTTTTCCTTCTGTTCGTGTTCGGTGGAGGGGTCATCCTCCTGAGGCATCGACCTAGGAGTCCTAGTACGATACACGAAGCCGTTATCCTCATCTTTACCTGACTCAGGTACTTCTTTCTTTTGTCCGTTCGAGGACGAACGATTGTTTAGAGATAGAGAATTTGACAACCCAAAGGGTCATCACTTGTTTTCTTATTCATTTTGTGCTTCTGAGGCCTTGAAAACCTCATTTAGGGTCACCTCAATTTGCATGCACAGTCCGAGTGCGTAGTCGGAAAACTTAAATATGAATTCTGTGAGAAAAATGCTAAATTTTGATATTAAAATGAATAAATTTGACTTTGGTCAATATTTTGGGTAAACGGAGTCGGACCTATGATTAGACGGTCCCGGAGGGTCCGCAGGAAAATATGGGACTCGAGCGTATGCCCGAAATCAAATTTCTAGGTCCCAAACCCGAGAAATGAATTTTTGTGTGAAATTATTTTCTGGAAATAATTAAGAAAATTGGAAATGAAATTTGATTAGAAGACTATGGTATCAGGCCCATATTCTGGTTCTGGCGCTCGGTACAAGTCTTATATATTATTTAAGCACTTTTTGTAAAGTTTGGTTGAAAACGGACGTTGTTTGACGTGTTTCAGACATAAAATAAAAATTTGACGTTTTATAAAAATTTGGAAGGAATCATGGATTTTGAGGCTTAATTCGTTGTATATGATGTTATTTTGACGATTTGATTGCAAGGATAAGTCCGTAGGATATTTTTGAGGTTGTGTATATGTTTGGTTTGGAGCCCCGATGGATCGGGTGAATTTTGGATAGGTCGTGAGTGCATTTTTGACCTTGTGAAAAATCTGGTATGTTCAGCTCTGTGATCTGCGCATTTGCAAAGGAGCTCTCGCAAATGCGAGAAACGGGGATTTGGCATGCTGATCGCAAATGGAATCTCTTTGTTCGCAAATGCGAAAATGGGCAGGTCGCAAATGCGACTTTTCCTCCGCAAATGCGAGACCTGAGAAAATAGGAAGGGTTCGCAAATGCGAACCCTGCTTCGCAAATCCCATACCAGGTCAGGGTTCGCAATTGCAAACCCCAGTTTGCAAATTCCACATCTGATACCTGCATATTTTACACTTAGTCGAATTTTAAACCATTTTCAACATTCTTTCAAAACATAAACTCCTTGGGCAATTTTTCAAGAACAAGTTTCCTTCCAAATTATTTGTAAGTCAATTTTTACTCATTTCTTTAAATCATTAACATCATTTAACATGTTTTCAACTTAAATTCAATGATTTTCATGGGTGAATTTGGGGGTTTTGGGGTAGAACCTAGGATTTTCTAAAATTTGGAGTTTGGACCTCGAATTGAGGTTCGATTTCAAAACAAATTATATATTTGGGTTCGTGAGGGAAAGGGTATTCGGGTTTTGGTTCGAACCTTGGGTTTTGACCATGTGGTGCCGGGGGCGATTTTGGAAATTTTGGGCAAATCTCTCGAAAATTTATTTTTATGCATTCAAATTGATTCATTTAGTGTTTATTAATGTAATTAAGTAATTGTGATTAGATATGAGCGAATCGGTGGCGGAATCAAGGGGTAAAGCCATAATTGAGAGTTGAGTTGAATTCAAAACATCGAGGGAAGTGTTCAGTCTAACCTTAGCTTGAGGAATTAGGAGTTTAGTCATAATTGTTACTTGTTTTGTGTTGAGTACGACGTATATGCATGGTGACGAGTATCCATGCTTTGGTGTCGAGCATGGCCGTTAGTCTTAATTTGATAATTGTAAATAATTCCGTTGCTTTTGTATTATTACCGATAATTGTTAAAGAAGTTCATGTTGTTAATGAAAAAGTAATTAAACTTGGCTTGTCTAGCTCCCATTAGTAGGTGCCATCACGACTCCCGAAGGTGGAAAATTCGGGTCGTGACAGATATTGTACTAGGAAGCTAATATTGAGAACAAACATTTCTGAAATGTCCTTAACTTTTGGACATTAAGCGAATCATGTCCTTAATATTTACACGACACTCATGAAGTTAAGGACACTCTGTCCTTAATATTTACACTGCACACATGAAGTTAATGACACCATGTCCTTAATATTTACACTGCACATATAAAGTTAAGGAATGATGTCCTAAAGTTTAACAACAAAAGTACAAATACAGGACACTTTGTCCTTAATATTTACACAACACTCATGAAATTAAGGACACTGTGTCCTTAATATACAACACTCATAAAGATAAAGACACCATGTCGTTAATATTTACAATGCACGTATGAAGTTAAGGACAAATGTCCTAAAGTTTAAAGCAGAAGGTGCTATCAGAACACTTTGTCCTTTATATTTACACGACACTCATGAAGTTAAGGACAACATGTCAAGAACATGGGTATATTTGTCCGAGTGAGTTAAAATTTATTAAAGCATTGATTAAAAAGTAAATACATTTTAAACAATGGGTATAGATCAAATACAGCTTTAATTAGTGGCTAACCACACTTCCCCCACAAATAACAAAGCAGATATTTAGATCCTTTTGCGTAGGGACTTTTTCGTATATATATATGATATTTTAAACTTATTTACCCGGTTTTTATAAGTTTCATATTTACAAAAAGTAACTAATTTTAAAAAAAATATATATAAAAATCCTGTCAAAATCTACATATTACCTTCAACTTAAATACAATTTTTTTGGTACAAAATCCGATCAAAAAATATAATTTATATACTACTTGTATACAATTATGTAAGTTGTAGCTATTTTATATACCGTTTCTACACACGACATACAATATATATATATATATATATATATATATATATATATATATATATATATATATATATATATATATATAAAATTTGCTTATGTCTTCTTTTTCTAGTTTCAACCTGAAATTCCTACCAAAACCACCTCGAATTTTTACTAAATTCTCTGAAAATTGAGATATATAAACTCCAAAGGATATTCTCAATCATTTGCAATAACATCCAATCTAAATAAATAATAATTTTACAAATCTTGATTTTCGAATTCAAAGCTTCTAAGCTTTCTAACGGCTATCAATGGAGTTTAAGCTCATGTACACACGATCAACTTCAGTTTAGTTTCAATTACACCGTCAATTAGTTTCAATTTTGTTCCAAACGCCACTCCTATTGATAATATCTTGTTTATTCATCTTAAAAAAAGTTCTAGTAATTTGTATTGGTACTTCATGTACGTACTCTATGACTTTTAACTAGTTGAATCATTTTTCTACTGTTCTTCAAGCCAAATGGGTAAGATTGAAGTCTAATAGTATATTATTTTGTATATAAATAATAAATTGTATATGCTAATGTAATTAAGTAATAACCTTTCTATAAGGGTAAATAAGTTTATAATGAAGTATAGATAAGCAAAAGTCACTTTTGCATTTCGGGAGAATCGACAAATAGGATAATTTGTGCCATTATTGAATTTTTTTACCCAGCTAACAAACATTTGGAAAAATAGCTCGGTGCAGGATTTTAAAGCACGATAGCCAGAATTTCAGTAAATTATGGGATCGTCAGGATTGTGAATGTTTGTGGCAAAATTCCGACATCACCAGAATTTTCAACCACAATGTTGAAAAAATCTATTAGAACCTTAAGATTTGCCACAAATCTCGATGGATCATAATTTTTTTTTGAGCATTGTGACTTAATTTCTTGTGCTTCAAAATTCCGCTTCCCAAAATTCTGACATGTGTGCTTCAAAATTCTGTCCGAAGCATTTTTTCCAAAGACTTTTCTTAATGAGCTCAAAATGTAAATGATGGTCCTAACAAGTTCTATCCAACATAATTTCAATTTCTTTTGAAGGACAAATCCAAATTAGGGTGGGAGTAAACTAAATAAAAAGCACACTCCTACTTCTACTTTATATTTTGAGGTGAAAAAGTTTCAAGATGATCTTAATTTAACATATTCACTAAAAAGGGACCATATGTCACACCTTTGTAAATAATTCTCTTCCTTTTCGCATTTTTTTTCTTCGAAATTTATTCATGTATAACTAATGACAATGAATGAAAGTTAACTATGTAATGCAGTAAAATATTTGTAAGCAGCATAGTGCATGTTCTTTCCTTTTTTATTTTTATTTTTTTAATTAAAGAAGTCAGGTTATAAGTTTTGGAGACACTGAGACGCATACTTATTATTTTGCTTACTCTGCACAACTAAATTATAAGTTTTGACAACAACTTATAGTGTATTAACAATTCATTAGATTTAGGGCCTAAGAGAGGAGGGTATTTTTGAAAAAGTGGAAATGACACCAAGGGTGTGTTTGGTATAACGTAAAATATTTTTCATGAAAAATATTTTTCTAGAAAATGTTTTCGTGGAAAATGAGTGGTTTTATTAATTATTTTCCCTTGTTTGGTTGGTGAGTGAAAAAATTTTCCGGAAAATAATTTCTAGTATTTGGTTAGAGGGTAGAATATATTTTCTTATGCTACTCTCTTCACCCCCTTTCCCCAAGTCCCCATGTTTCTTGTCACGACCCAGAATTTTCACCTTCGGAACCGTGATGGCACCTAACATTTCACTTGCTAGAAAACCAAATATTAGCGGATCTTTAAGCCAATTTTTAACCAATTTTTGTCACGACCCGAAATTTCCCACCTTCGAGGGTCGTGATGGCGCCTACTCGTAGAAGCTAGGAAAGCCACACATTTAGAATCCATTATGCTTTTGCTTTAAAATCCACGTTTACCAATTAAATTGACAGGAGATAAATGACTAAACAACAACGGAATTTAAAGTTTAGTGGAAGACTTATCACAACATTCACGGACTATCTAAGATTTACTATATACAACAGTCTGAAACAAGAAATAAAGTCTGTCTCGGGTACAAAAGGAAACATATCATAAATAAAGAGAGAGGAGATGTCGGGCCTGCGAACGCCTGCAGGACTACTTCAGAAATCTCGTAGACTGAAGACTAGCTCCCGAACTACTGCTGCGCACCGTATGCTGCTCCAGTACCTGAATCTGTGCAAAAAAGCATAGAGTATAGTATCTGCACAACCGACCCCATGTGCTAGTAAATATCTGGCTTAACCCCGACGAGGTAGTGACGAGGCTAGTACCAGACTCTAGATAAACCTATACAGTTATATAATATATTGCAGAAAAATAAACAAGTAATGAGCAGTTAAAAGGGAGGGGGTACATGCCTCGGGGAAACAGTTCAACTTAACAGAAATTGAATAAAAGTAAAGGAACAACACAATGTCTAAAACAATATGATAGCACTACTGTGCGGCGCGCAACCCGATCCAATAAATATATCATATATATCTGTTGCAGCGTGCAACCCAATCTAATATAATATCTGTTACGGTGTGCAATTCGATCCAATATAATATATGTTGCAGCGTGCAACCCGATCCAATATAAAATCTGTTGTAGTGTTCAACCCGATCCAATATATTATATGTTGCGGCATGCAACTCGATCCATATATGTATACATTAATAAAAATATTGCGGCGCGTAACCCGTTCCAATTATATAGCTTACAGTAATCATAAAATACTCTATTCCGGCAAGAAAACTCAACAGTACAAGCATATTCATCCCGGCAAGGGAGAACCAGCTATAACTAATCTCAATTCACTCTATTATCATCATTTCTAACTCATAATTAACTTCCAAGAAAATAAGCTAAGCCTTTGCTCAATATCACAGGTCTACTCACTATTTCAACCATAGTATTATTCAAGAATATAATAAATGACAATTTAAGACTCATGGTCATGCTCGACACCGACGTATAGATTCTCGTCACCATGCCTATATGTCGTACTCCACAAGAAACACATAGCAATATACGACTCAACTCCTAATCCCTCAAGCTAAGGTTAAATCGAACACTTACCTCAAACTTCCACGACCAATTCAATCCTCAATTACCACTTTCCCTCCAGAATTCGGCTCCAAATCAATTGAATCTATAAAATAATGACTTCAATACATCAATAAAATACTAAATAATACGAACCCAATGCCTAATTATAGCTTTTCCATCATTTTTCTCAAAAAAACTCAAAATTCGACCCCGGACCCGCTTGGTCAGAACCCGAGGTTCGGGCCAAAATCAAATCCCCCATTTACCCACGAGCCTAAATATATAATTATTTTCAAATTTGACCCCAAAACGAGATCTAAATCAAGAAAAATTTAAAAGCCATAACTCTACCCAAATACCCAATTTTCTGCCTTAAATCACATGTTTTAGGCCTAGGATTTCAATAGAGATTGAAGGAAATGAAAGAAAATAAGCTAAGAATTACTAACCCAAAAGGTTTTGATGAAGAATCGCGTCAATGGTCGTCTAAGAGCTTGTAGAAGAAAGGTTTTGTGAAAATTTTAATGAATCATGTAATGAAACTACTGGAAATTTTAAAATTTAACTGGGCGAAATTACTCATTGCGTTTGCGACAGGCTGGTCGCGTTTGCGATGCGTAACACTTACAAGCTATCGCTATCGCGGGAAGGGGAACGCGAACGCGAACGTGAATGCGAACGTGAAGAGTAAAAAATGGTATGGCCAGAAATTGTTCTATACGAACGCGTGGGCCAGCACGCAATCGTAAAATCCTGCAAAGCTATGCGAACGCGAGTCGATGTACACGAACGTGATGAAGAAAAGGAGACTCACCCCTCACCATCAAATAACACTACGCGAACGCGAGGGCTGGGATGCGAACGCGAAGAAAGGAAAAATTAAGGCTTCGCGAATGTAGGAGATGTGACGCGAACGCGGAGAAGGAATGGGGTCTGCAACACCGGAAGCAAAATCTACAATTTTTCTAGGTCAAAAACTACTCCGAAACACACTCCGAAACACTCCCAAGCCCTCGGGGCTCCTAACAAAGCACACGCATTGACTCAACATTATCATATGAACTTATCCGTGCGATCAAATCGCCTAAATAACCTCAAAAACAAGAAATCAAACCTCAAAATTATGAATTTTCCCAAAACTTCATCAAGTTTCAATTTTTAGAACTTTAAGTCCGAAACACGTCAAACAACGTCCGATTTTAACCAAACTTTATAGGAAGTACTTAAAACATATATAAGACATATACCGGGCGCCAGAACCAAAATACGGGCCCGATACCAACACATTCTAATCAAATATCATTTCAATTTTCCTTAAAAATTTTAAAAAAATAATTTCTTTTAAAAATTTATTTCTCGGGCTTGGGACCTTGGAATTCGATTCCGGACATACACCCAAGTCCTATATTTTCCTACGGACCCTCTGGGACCGTCAAATTACGGGTCTGGGTCCGTTTACCCAAAAAGTTGACCAAAGTTAAATTTATTCATTTTTATATAAAAACTTAGAATTTTTCACATAATTTTATATTTAATCTTTCGGGCTACGCGCTCGGACTGCACACACAAATCGAGGCAACTCTAAATGAGGTTTTTAAGGCCTCGGAAGCATATAATGGATCAGAAAATAGGTGATGACCCTTTGGGTCGTAACATTCTCTGCCTTTAAAACAACCGTTTGTCCTCGAACGGACAGAAGAAGGAAGTACCTGAGTTGGGAAAAAGATGAGGATAGAGGCTTCGCATATCGAACTCGAACTCTCAGGTCGATGCCTCAGGAGGCTGCCTCTCCACTGAACACGAACAGAAAGGAAACTCTTGGATCTCAACTGACGAATTTGCCAGTCTAGAATAGCTACCGGCTCCTCCTCATCAGACAATTTCTTGTCCAACTGGACAGTGTTGAAATCTAACACGTAGGCTAGATCGCCGTGATACCTCCGAAGCATGGACATATGAAACACTGGATGTATGGCTGATAAGGTCAGCGGCAAAGCAAGTCTATGCCACCTATCCCACTCGATCGCGAATCTCAAATAGACCAATTAACCTAGGGCTAAGCTTGCCCTTCTTCCTAAACCTTATCACGCCCTTCATAGGTGACACTCGGAGTAATACCCGCTCACCAACCATAAAAGCCACATCTCAAACCTTGCGGTCTATATAGCTCTTTTTCCTAGATTAAGCTAAACGAAGCCTATCCTGAATGATCTTGACCTTGTCCAAGGCCTCCTAAACCAGATCCGTACCCAACAACCGAGACTCTCCTGGCTCAAACCATCCAACCGGAGACCGATACCGCCTACCATATAAAGCCTCATAAAGAGACATCTGGATGCTTGAGTGGTAGCTTTTGTTGTAGTCAAACTTCGCTAAAGGCAAGAACTGATCCCACGAACCTCCAAATTCAATAGCACAAGCTCAGAGCATATCCTCTATGATCTGAATAGTCCGCTCGGAATGACCGTCCGTTTGGGGATGAAATCCTATGCTCAACTCAACCTATGTGCCCAACTCTCACTGAACTGCTCTCCAGAAGCGCGAGGTAAACTGCGTATCCCGGTCTGAAATGATAGGCACGAGCACACCGTTGGCCCAAGTTCAGGTGAAGGTTTGAAGAATGACAAATGAACTTATTCATGGACCAGGTCCATCATGTGAGGCACAATATTTATTAACCTAGACATGTGAGATACACGTGAAGGAGATAACTCCCAATGATCAAGCAACAATATCTCCTGAACTAATCGAAAAGTTTGCATATTGGATGAGTAGAGAAAGTCTCCTCATGGAAAAGGTCACAATCCGGATAAAAGAGAGGGTTGGAGTTTGTAATTTTCAAGGACTCAACTTCGATGGAAGATCAGCAATTGAGTCTCAATCAAACTCTAATTACTAACTCATTAAATAACAGGGATTGCTATCTTTTACAGGTATTGCACAAATGCAGAAGTTAAACTAAATTGAGAGTAAAAGAGCGAAGCAATTTTGCAAGCAATTTATGTGAGATTCAAGTGTGCATTCTTGAAGCTACTTGAACAAGATAGAAGAACCAGTTCCTTTGTGTCTTTATTTTATTCTAGTTCAATTGTAGTAGGTGTTTTAAATTTGTACCTTTCCAACTTTTATAGAAGCAATTGTATTAGGTACTTTGAGTATTCAAGTTAGAGTTAACTTGAAGGTTTCGCAACAGTTGAGGCTGTGTGCCACACTGGGATTGGAGTTTAATCCTTAGGTTTACAAGAGTTTTGTAAATGCTTTTTGGCTCAATGATTTTAGTGGAAGCTTGGGAAAATCCTACTGAGTAGTAGGTTGTGGGTTTTTTACCTTTTGAGCCAGGTATTTTTGAAGTAAAAATCTCTATGTTCTTTAATTTTATGCATTCTTAATTCCGCAAACAGTAGTGGTAAGTACACCTAGAAGAACCAGGTTCTTCTAGAGCAAAAATTGGGTACCACACATATCACCCCCCTCTTGTGTGGTATTGAAGTTTTGAACATCAATTGGTATCAGAGCGGGTTATCTTTGAAGAGGCTAACACCTTCTGAAAAGATCAACATGAGTGCACCACTTGGGAATTAGGAAGGGCAATCCACTGCCAGGCCTCCACTTTTCAATGGACAGTACTATTCTTGGTGGAAGAACATGATGAGGGATCACATCATAGGAGAAGACTATGAACTCTGGGACATAGTCACTGATGGTCCTTTAGAAACCACAAAGAAGAATGAGGAAGGAGTGGATGTTCCAAAGACAAGGGCTGACTGCACTGTTGAAGACCTAAAGAAGTGGGAGAAAAATGCTAAGGCCAAGAAATGGCTTGTATGTGGACTAGGTCCAGATAAGTATAGTAGGATCCAAAGCTGTACTACTACTAAGGAGATATGGGACACTTTGCAAGTGGCTCATGAAGGAACATCTCAAGTGAAAAGATCCAGAGGAACACTGCTGTATTCTCAATATGAGAACTTTACTATGAAGGAAGGAGAAACTATCCAAGAGATATATACTAGGTTCACTACACTGACAAATGAACTTAAGTCTCTTGGAAGAATTATTCTTGAAGAAGAAAAGGTTGAGAAAATTCTGACAAAGGTTCTGCCAGTCTCATGGGAAAGCAAAATTACTGCCATTCAGGAATCCAAGAATATTGCTACTCTCGGACTGGATGAACTAATTGGAAATCTTACTGCTTATGAACTGAGAAGGAAAACCATGAAGATGTATACACCTAATAAGGAGAGAAGCCTAGCACTCAAAATTACTGAAGGCTCAGATCTGGAAGATGATGAGATGGCAATGATCGCCAGAGATTTCAAAAAGTACCTGATGAGAGGAAAGGGTTCTTCAATAGGTACAACCTTCAACAAGTCAAGAGCTCCTGAGAAACAGACCAACGAGGGTTGCTACAAGTGTGGTAAGAGTGATCACATGATCAAGAACTGCCCTCAATGGCAAATTTGTGGAAGAAAGAAAGGGCTGAACGTAGGAACAGGTTCAACCAAAAAGGAACAAAGGTTCAACCAAGGCCATGATTGCTGCTTGGGGAGAAACCTTAGATGATAACTCAGAAGATGAAGCTAAAGAAGAGCAAGCACTTATGGCCATCGGAGAATCAGATGATGAACAAGAGGTAAGTATTCTTCATCTCAAAGACAAGATCAAATTTTTGTCTAAAGAAAGATTGGCTGAGCTGTTACTAGACTTCATTGAGGAGTCTGAGATAATCAATAATGAGAAGGAAGTTCTGTCTAGGGAATGTGTGATCCTAAAAGAAAAACTCAAAAGTCTAGAATCTAGGGCTAATGAAAGTGATAACACAAATGCTGAGTTGAAGAACGAGGTTCTTGAACTTGATAAAAGTGTCCTAGAACTTAGATCTGAAAACTTAAAACTGAAACTAGGAACACGAAAGAAGAAAGCTGATCACACTTATCTCACTCCAGAAGAAAATTTGGGAAAAATGAAAGATGAACTGTATAAGAAAGATGACTTCATCAAAGTCCTAAAGGAAGATCTAGGAAAGGTGAAACATGAACTAGACAAAACTTGTAAGTGGAACAAGGCTTCTGATGCACTCTCTTGGCGACAAGAGCATCATAGTAGCAACAAAAGAGGACTTGGCTATGAGACTCAAGCTCCAAAATGGGACCCTAAAAGAAAGTACCTCACACTTCCTGAAAATAAAATCCGCACATGCTGTGGCAAGACTGGACATTACAAAAATGAGTGTAATGCAAAAGAAAAGGCCAGTCAAAAGAACAAAGCCTTTGTTCAAGAGAAAAGTAAGCTTCCTGGATAGGCAAGAAGGAATTTAATTCACCTTTTTGCCTATAGAAAGGGACCCAAACTAGTTTGGATTCCTAAGACTAACCCCTGATTTCCTTTTGCAAGTCCAAGTGAAAGGGAGGATCCAAATATGGTATATGGATAGTGGCTGCTCAAAACACATGACTGGGGGACAAGGACCAGTTCCTTTCACTTGTGGACTTAAAAGGAGGTAATTTCTCCTTTGGTAATGGAAAGAAAGTTGAGATCATTGGGGCTGGAAAAGTAGGCAAAACAGATTCTCATTCCATAGAAAATGTCTACCTGATAGATGGATTGAAATATAGCTTAATAAGTATTTCACAATTGTGTGACAGAGGTAACCTTGTGGCTTTTACCTCCACCAAATTCTTTGTGATTAACCTTACCACTGACAAGATTGTTTTGCAGGGAAAAAGAGTTAACAATACTTACATTGTAGATTTGTCCATTCTTTCAGAAAATGAACTCACTTGTTTAAGTGTGTTGGTTAATGATCCCCTCATGTGGCACAAAAGACTTGGTCATGCAAGTCTAAATCAGCTTAACAAACTAGTCTCTAAGGACTTGGTGATAGGGTTACCTAATATCAAGTTCAAGGAAGACAAAGTTTCTGAGGCATGTGCAAGGGGGAAGCAGGTAAGATCATCCTTCAAAAGCAAGAAAATGGGAAGTACAACCAAGTCGTTGGAACTGGTCCATGTGGATCTATGTGGTCCAATGAGAACTATGAGCAGAGGTGGAATGACATATGTAATGATGCTAGTTGATGATTATTCTAGATTTACCTGGTTTCTATGTCTAACCTCCAAAGATGAAGCATTTGACATATTTTCTGCATTTGTTAGAAAAACTCAGAAACAATTAGGAAATCAACTTGCCTCCATTAGATCTGATTATGGAACTGAATTTGAAAATTCCAAGTTTGCTGAATACTATGATGAAAATGGTATAGATCATAATTTCTCTGCCCCTAGGACCCCTCAACAAAATAGAGTAGTTGAAAGAAAGAATAGAACTCTTGAGGATATGGATAGAACCATGCTAATTTCTAGTAAATTACCTCACAGCTTCTGGGCAGAGGCTGTAAATACTGCATGTTACATAATCAATAGATGCATGACCAGACCTCAGGTAGAGAAGACTCCTTATGAGTTACTTAAAGGGAGAAACCCAAACATATCCCATCTTAGGGCATTTGGTTGTAAGTGCTATGTGCACAATAATGGAAAAGACTCCCTAGGTAAGTTTGCTCCCAAAAGTGATGAGGGAGTATTCTTGGGATATTCTTCACATAGCAAAGCATATAAAGTGTTTAACAAAAGAACTTTGTGTGTAGAAGAAAGTGTGCATGTAGTATTTGATGAAACTAACATCCTTTTTGAGAGACAAGAACATGAAGATGAAGCCATTGGATTGATAAAAGGCTTGACTGAAGCATCAGCTCAGGTCAAAGTGGCACCAACAGAAGGAACATATGATGGAACAGGTTTTTCCATACAGAGCAACCTGACAAGGGGAACTAGTCAAAGAGGAATTGAAATAAATTCCTTAAAGGAACCTGTTCATGATCCTATTCCTCAGCAAATAGCAGAAACCTCTATCAGAAGCCAGTTGGTTGTGAAACCTCACAAGTATCAAAGCTCTTATCACACTGAGAACATTCTCACTGATCTAACATCTGGGGTTAAAACCAGAGCACAATTAAAGAATATGTGTTCTTTTGATGCCTTTCTATTTATCATTGAACCTAAAAAATATTGTTGAAGCTTTACAGGATGCAGATTGGGTGAATGCAATGCAGGATGAACTTAATCAATTCCAAAGAAGTCAGGTTTGGCATCTAGTACCAAGACCCAAGGATAGATCAGTCATTGGTACAAAATGGGTCTTCAGGAACAAACTTGATGAAGATGGAATAGTTACAAGAAACAAGGCAAGATTAGTAGTCCAAGGGTACAGCCAGGAGGAGGGCATATACTATGACGAGACTTTTGCCCCAGTGGCAAGACTAGAGGCAATCAGACTTCTCATAGCCTTTACAGCACATATGGAATTTACTCTTCATCAGATGGATGTCAAAAGTGCCTTCCTAAATGGCTACCTGAAAGAAGAAGTATTTGTAAAACAACCTTCAGGGTTTGAGAGCAAGGAATGTCCTGAGCATATGTATAAGCTAGACAAGGCTCTCTATGGACTCAAGCAGGCCCCAAGAGCATGGTATGAATGACTGTCAAAATTCCTACTGGAGCATGGTTACAAGAGAGGTAATTGATAGTACCTTATTCTTAAGGGAAAAAGGTAAGGAACTCCTTATTGTGCAAATTTATGTTGATGACATAATCTTTGGGGCCACCACTGATAAGCTAAGTACGGATTTTACAAAATTAATGGGGAGTGAGTTTGAAATGAGCATGATGGGTGAGCTTAATTTCTTACTAGGCTTACAAATCAAACAAAGTCCAAATGGAACCATGATCCATCAGCAGGATTATACAAAAGAGCTATTAAAAAAGTTTAAAATGGAGGAATCTAAAGGAATAGACACACCCATTGCAACTGACACTAAATTAGATGTTGATGAACCTGGTTCATCGGTTGATCAAAAGTTGTATAGGGGTATGATTGGTTCACTCTTGTATCTCACTACTAGTAGGCCTGACATTGTTTTCAGTGTAGGGCTTTGTCTTAGTTTTCAGGCAAATCCAAAAGAGTCTCACTTGACTGCTGTCAAGAGGATACTGAGATATCTGAAAGGAACCTCTGACTTGTGCCTTTGGTATCCTAAAGGTAGTAATTTTGATCTAGTAGGATATGTTGATGCTGATTATACAGGTTTCCTAGTGGATAGGAAGAGCACCTCATGTATGGAACACTTCCTTGGTTCATGTCTTGTGCCATGGGCTACCAAAAGCAAAATTTTGTGGCCTTATCTACTGCTGAAGCTGAGTATGTTGCTGCTGCTTCTTGTTGTGCTCAATTACTGATGATAGGCTATAATAACATATTTTAGTCGATTATTACGCTCTAATTTACTGCACTTTAGTTGAGTTTGCGCTTTAATCGCTAAGGTATTGCGCTAACGGTGTGTTTTATGTCTTGTAGGTGTGATTCCAAGCTATATAGATGTTATGGAATGAATTTAAGTGATTTGAAGCTTTGAAGTCTGAGTAAAAGCTCAAGGAATTAAG
>MU670497.1:45736-74708 GCA_026770625.1 Nicotiana glauca
TTTATTAGTTAATTAGTTAAACACAAGAATCTAAATATCTATAAGTTAGGAATTGTTCAAGCTTGTCTTCTTGGTGATAGTGAACAACTGTAGCAAAACCTTAGTTCTCTGTGGGATTCGACTCCGGACTTGTAAACTGGATTATATTTACAGCGACCGCATTGTCCTTTTTATAAGGCATAGTTGGGCGTGATCAATTACTATGGATCAAACAACAGTTGGTAGATTTTGGAATGGAAGTTGGATGTATTCCAATATTCTGTGATAACACTAGTGCTATAAGTATGACAAAGAACCATGTTCATCACAAGAGGACTAAGCACATAGATGTTAGACACCACTTCTTAAGAGATAACTATGAGAAAGGATTGATTTCAATAGAGTTTTGTGCTACTGATAAACAAATAGCTGACATTTTCGCTAAAGCACTGAGTAGAGAAAACTTTGAGAGGAACATGTTGGAATTAGGGATGATTAAGATTACCTAATAGGTCCAGTTCAGAATGCAATGAGAAAAGAAAAATTGAAAAAAAAATTGAATTTTTTTTTTGGTTAGGAGTTCTAACTATTGTGTAAATATCTTGATCAATTCTTACTCAGTTTCATACTTTAATTAGTATACTCCTGTGACACGTGTGTATATATGATACACTGATCTCTTACAAAGTTTCTTCTATTTTGGCAATTGATGCATGTTCAAGAGAGTTCTACTTGAAGAACCCGGTTCATCAGTATACGCTCATGAGAAAGTTCAGGTATGTTTTTTATACTTTGCACAATTAGAAAAATTAATTTTCCAATCATGAGCAGAAGTCCTTTTTCATCAAACTCCCAGAAATTCTATCTGTTGAGCATTGAACCAGTTCCGTTCTCCTAGAACTCTAAAAACGAGATTTTTGCCTAAAGTCTAGCGATGCCTAATAATCACTAAAGAGACCGGAATTCTACTTTGATTTGACTCCTGAAAAAGCTTCCGTTACCTCAATTAATTCTAATCACCTTAAATACTCACCACACCTTCTTCATCATTTCATAACCGTCAAAAACCCTTCTCCAGTTCTGATCATCTCTTCTTCTCTCCAAAATTCCCAAATTCTTCAAGAAACAATCCACCATGTCTAACCTCCAAGATAATCCTGGCACTCCCCCACCAGTTTCTCCCTCAAACACATCCTCATCTACTCCTCCTATTGAAAACCCAAAACCTAGGGTTCGTAGGCAAAAAATGCTAGCTAGAAAAATAGTAGCTTCTGGAGCTTTAAGTAAAACTCTAAGTGAAAAATTGAAGGCAAGTCAGAGGAAGGAAAGTCAGGCTAAAAAATCTGACTCAAGCTCTGAGTCTGATGATTTTATTTCTGCCAGCGAAGGTGAAGAACATGGGTCTTCCGACACTGAAAATATTCAAGAAACCCCTAGTGAGGTAAATACGTGTTTGGTATTCTCTGATGTAGTTGAAAAGGTTTAAAATAGTTTTGTCTTGGTTGTTCCTGTTAAAGACGTACAAGGGATTGATTCTACTGGAAAAGGAGATAAAAAGAAAGGAAAATTATTGGCTATTCGTGGGAATGTTGAAGAGAGTGGCAAAAACTCAGGGGGAATTAGTTCTGGGGAGGTGGTTGAAGGGCTAGTAATCTTAAGCAAGCATCAAGACGAACCTGGTGCATCTGGTGAGGAAACTTTACAGATATTCTGAAGAAAGTTAGGGCCAGTTATGATCCAAAGAAGCGCAAGGCTTCCACACAAAAGGCTCTAACTGTCTCTAAGCCACCAAAGAAAAGCAAAATGTCATTCCCAAAACCTACTGTACCTTCAGTACCTAAGGGAAGAGCTACCAAGAGCAGGGTCAAGCAAAGTGAAGCAGAATTTCAGAAAGCTCTAGAAGAGAGCAGGAAGAAAAAGAGGGAAAAAGGAAAGGCAAAGTTTGTGGAGAGTGTTGAGGTTACAGAAGAAGAAGAAGAGGAGGAGATGGTCCTGGTCCATCAAGAAAGAGGAACAAATGAAAATGTTCCAACACCCAAACCAAAGAGTTCCAAGACTTCTTCTAAGAAGTCTTCTTCTGTACCTGTACCTGCTGAATCCTCTTTAGCCAAAACAACTAGGTCTGATGTAAAGGGTAAACAAAAGAAAATTGTTGAAGAAGATATATAGTGGAGTGGTGGTGAAGAAGAGGAAGAATCTGAGAAGGATCAAGATAGGTTTGCCATCTTTGGCAGAAGGAAAATTTTGAAAGGAAGGTTTTTGAAAGACCTGGATGAGCCAGGTATGAGAAGATTGATGGATGCTCTTACTGCACAAGGGTGGAAGGACATGGTCCTTGAGATGGATGTGAGGCTGGCTAGGAATGAGTTGATAGAGTTTATTGTCAATGCCACTGTGAAAAATGGGGTAGTCTCCAGTCTGGTGAAGGGTGTTAAAGTGGAGTTTGATGCAATCAAACTGGGTGAGATTCTGGACATACCAAGTGAAGGGTATGATGACTACACAAGGCAAAGGTGGCTATGTCTATAATCTCTCCCCACTGCTCTTCAAATCACTAGGAATTTTTGTGAAGCTACAAATGCTAAAGATAGGAGAGGAGGCATACTGCCAACTATATGGACCTGGTGCTTATGGAATGCCTTGTGAGAGGAAAGTAGATAAATTGGCCTGCTTTTATCGTCAAACTACTGGACAGGGTCATTAATGGCTCCAAGGCACATGCAACTACATATGGGTTCATACTGACCACCGTGATGGACATGCTAAAGGTGCCTTTGAAGAAATGGGAGACGACATCAAGCAAGGAGCATTTTGGTGTTAGGACCTTATTGGCTTATGACTATCCTGTCAATGCCACTCCAGTTGAACTTGGTTTATCTCTGAAGTCACCAGTGAATAGCAAGGTTAGGGCTTTGGTCCAAGAGTGTGGAACTAAGGATGCTAAAATTGCTAGGCTTCAGGCTCGTGTTGTTGAATTGGAAGCTGAAAGAGATGGCCTTCGAGCTGAGCTAGCAAAAGAATATGCTCAACCTTCTCCAAACCCAACCCTCTAGTTCCTCAAAGCCTTAGGTCCTCCAATTGTTATCTTCTAAACCAGTCTAGTACCCCCCAATGATCCAGTTTGGGGCTTTGTCTATTTTTTGCTCATGTTTGGAAGTTTTTCTTTCTTTTTGTGGTTTGTAGGTGGAAACATATCTTATCAATGACAACTGCTGTCTCTCTTGTTATATGCAGATTTTGTTCTTAATAGTTTGATTGTGTTTGTTGATTATTGATGATTTAATACATGTTTTCACTTGCAGTTGCCCAAGTGGCCATGAGTAATTACTAAAATCTGGGATTCACATTGTATGCAACTTTTCGATGATGCCAAAAGGGGGAAAAGATATTGTGCTTTAATTTTTATTCTAAATAATGTGATATTTATAACCTAATTAAACCTGGTCCTTGATGATAAGTTAAAATGCTAAGTTAAATGTTGATGGTTAAGCTGAGTTCTTATAGAATTTTCGATTCATAAAAGCACAGAGTTTGTCATCATCAAAAGGGGAAATTTGTTGGCCCAAGTTCAGGTGAAGTTTTGAAGAATGACAAATGAACTCAGTCATGGAGCAGGTCCATCATGTGAGGCACAATATTTATCAACCTAGACATGTGAGATACACGTGAAGGAGATAACTCCCAATGATCAAGCAGCAATATCTCCTGAATTAATAAAAAAGTTTGTATATTGGATGAGGAGAGAAAGTCTCCTCATGGAAAAGGTCACAATCCAGATAAAAGAGAGGGTAGGAGTTTGTAATGTTCAAGGACTCAACTTTGATGGAAGATCAGCAATTGAGTCTCAATCAAACCCTAATTACTAACTCATTAAATAATAGGGATTCTTCTCTTTTACAGATATTTCACAAACGCAGAAGTTAAACTAAATTGAGAGCAAAAAAGCGAGGAAGTTTTGAAAGTAATTTATGTGAGATTCAAGTGTGCATTCCTGAAGCTACTTGAACAACATAGAAGAACCAGTTCCTTTGTATCTTTCTTTTATTCTAGTTCAATTGTAATAGGTGTTTTAAAGTTGTACCTTTCCAGCTTTCATAGAAGCAATTATATTAGGTACTTTAAGTATTCAAGTTAGAGTTAACTGGAAGGTGTCGCAACAATTGAGGCTGTGTGCCATACTGGGATTAGAGTTTAATCCTTAGGTTTACAAGAGTTTTGTAAATGTTGTTTTGGCTCAATGATTTTAGTGGAAGTTTGGGAAAATCCTACCGAGTAGTAGGTCGTGGTTTTTTTTTTACCTTTTGAACTAGGTGTTTTCCACGTAAAAATCTCCGTGTTCTTTAATTTTATGCACTCTTAATTCCGCAAACAGTAGTAGTAAGTACACCTAGAAGAACCAGGCTCTTCTAGAGCGAAAATTGGGTAGCACACAAATCACCCCCTCTTGTGTGGTATTGAAGTTTAGAACATAACATACCATGAAGGCGAACAATCTCTCGAATATAGATCTCATCAAACCTCTCAGAAGAATAGGAGACTTCCACAGGAATGAAATGCGCTGACTTGGTCAGCCTACAACAATGACCCATATCGCATCGAACTTCTTCGGAGACAACGGAAGTCCAGTAACAAAATCCGTAGCAATCCACTCCCACTTCCACTCGAGAAGGTCAATCCTCTGAAATAACCCACCAGGCCTCTGATGGTCGTACTTAACCTACTAACAATTCAAAAAACGAGCCACATATGCTACGATATCCTTCTTTATTCTACGCCACCAGTAATGCTAATGCTACCGCAGATCCTGATACATCTTCATGGCGCCTGGATGAATAGACTACCGGGAACTATGGGCCTCCTCTAAAATCAACTCTCAAAGCCCATCCACATTAGGCGCACATACTCGATCCTGCAATCTCAAAACTCCTTCATCATCTAAGGTGACATGCCTTGCACCTCCACGTTGCACCGTGTCTCTAAGGACACACAAATGGGGATCATCATACTCTCGATCACGGATACGCTCCGATAATGAAGAACGAGCGATTGTTCAAGCTAACACTCGACTGGGCTTAGAAACATCCAGTCTCATGAACTGATTCGCTAAAGCCTGAACATCCAAAGCAAGCAGCCTCTCACCGACCGGAATATAAGCAAGACTGCCCATACTGGCTGACTTCCTACTCAAAGCATCATCCACCACATTGGCCTTCCCCGGATGATATAGAATGGTGATATCATAATCCTTCAACAACTCCAACCACCTTCTCTGACTCAAATTCAAATCCTTTTGTTTGAACAAATATTGAAGACTTTTGTGATCCGTGAACACCTCACATACCATGCCATATAGATAATGCCTCCAAATCTTCAATGCGTGAACTATGGCTGCCAACTCCAAATCATGAACCAGATAGTTCTTCTCATGAATCTTCAACTGTCTCAAAGCATAGGCAATGACCTTGCCATCCTGCATCAACATTGCTCCAAGCCCAACACGGGAAGCATCACAATAGACTGTATAAGGCCCTGAACTTGTGGGCAAAACCAACACCGGTGCCGTAGTCAGAGCTGTCTTGAGCTTCTGAAAGTTTGCCTTACACTCATTCGACCATCTGAACTGGGCAACCTTCTAGGTCAATCTGGTCATTGGGGCTGCAATAGATGAAAACCCTTACACGAACCGTCGGTAGTAGCCTGCCAATCGTAAAAAATTCCGAATCTCTGTAGCTGATGCTGGTCTAGGACAATTCTTGACTGCCTCAGTCTTCTTTGGGTCCACCTGAATACCCTTTGCTAATACAATATGACCCAGAAATGAAACTGAACCGAACCAGAATTCACACTTCGAGAACTTAGCATATAACTGACTATCCCTCAGAGTTTGAAGAGCCACTCTAAGGTGCGGCTCGTGCTCCTCTTGGCTGCGGGAGCATATCAATATATCATCAATGAAAACTATCGCGAATGAGTCTAAATAAGGCCTGAACACTCGGTTCATCAAGTCCATGAAAGCTGTTGGGGCATTTATCAAACCGAATGACATAACCAAGTACTTATAATGCCCGTACCGAGTGCGGAAAGCTGTCTTAGGGACATTGGATGACCCTAATCCTCAAATGATGGTAGACAGATCGCAAGTCAATCTTGGAAAATACCCTGGCACCCTAAAGTTGGTCGAACAAATCATCAATACTCGGCAGTGGATACTTATTCTTGATCGTTACCTTTTTCAATTGTGGGTAATCAATACACATTCTCATTGACCCATCCTTCTTCTTGACAAATAACACCGGTGCACCCCAAGGTGAGACACTGGATCTAATGAAACCCTTCTCAAGCAAATCCTGCAGTCGTTCCTTTAACTCTTTCAACTTCGGTGGGGCCATATGATATAGAAGGATGGAAATGGGCTAAGTGTCCAAAACCAGATCAATGCAGAAATCAATATCCCTGTCGGGTGGCATACCCGCCAGGTCTGAAGGAAAAATATCAGGGAACTCACAAACAACGGGCACAGAATCAATAGAGGGAACCTCAGCATTAAAATCCCAAACATAGGCTAAATAAGCCAAACACCCCTTCTCGACCATATGCCGAGCCTTCACATATGATATAACACTGCGTGTAGAATGACTAGGAGTCCCTCTTCACTCTGAATGAGGCATACCCGGTAAATTTAAGGTCACAGCCTTGGCATTACAGTCCAAGATAACGTGATAGGATGATAACTAGTCCATCCCCAATATAATATCAAAGTCAATCATATCTAAAAGCATCAAATCTACACGAGTCTCCAGACCCCCAATCACCACAACACAAGAACGATGGACTCGATCGACCACGATAGAATTACCCACCGGCGTAGACACATAAATAAGAATATCAAATGCATCACTAGGCATGACCAAATACGAGGCAAAATAGGATGACACATACGAATACGTAGACCCCGGATCAAACCACATTGAAGCATCTCTATCACAAACTAGAACCGTACCTATAATAACCGCATCTGAAGCCTCTGCCTCCGGCCTAGCCTGAAGAGCATAACATCAGGGCTGGGCCGCACCACTCTGATCTACCTCTCTGGGACGGACTGCTACTGGCTGACCTCCACCTATGGCGGTCTGAGCTCTACCTCTATGACCTCTACCTCCATCTCTATGACCTCTACCCCCGTCTTTAGCTGGCTGGGAGGCCTGTGGAACATCTAGTGCTTGAATCATAAGACGGGTACCCTGCTACTATGACTGAGTACCCTTTAACCTCAGACAAGACCTCCTTATACGACCATACTCACCACACTCATAACATCCACCTGAATGCAGCGGCTGAGGAAACTGAGGCTGACCCTGGTTGCCTGATTTACCACCCCGAAAGCTCTGGAGTGACAGTGCACTGATAGGAGCTGATGGTGCACTGTAGGACTACTGATTAGAATACTGCCATCAAAAACCACGTCCACCTGATGCACTGCGAGAAACCAGGAGCACCAACTGGAAGGGCCTAGGAGGATGGCCCCTATCATACGAATCTCTACCTCCAGACGAGGCACCACTAAATCTGCCTGACCGATGGGGTCTCTTGTCTGCCCTATAACTACCCCCATGTGACAATACTATCTCAATCATGCGGACCACATTGGCTGCCTCCTGAAAGGATATCTTGCTCCCAGCCTCTCTAGCCATCTGGAGATGAATAGGCTGAATGAGTCAATCAATAAACCGTCTCACTCTCTCCCTCTCAGTGGGAAGTATAATACGAGCATGGTGAGCCAAATCAATAAACCTGGTCTCGTACTGGGTGACTGTCATGGATCCCTGCTGGAGACGCTCGAACTACCTCCGATAGGCCTCTTGCTGAGTAATAGGGAGAAACTTCTCCAGAAATAGCTGTGTGAACTACCCCTAGGTCCAGGCTGGCGACCCTGCTGGTCTAGCTAAACAATAATCACTCCATCAAGTCTTGGTAGATCCAAATAAGCGAAATGTAGCAAAATCAACCCCATTGGTCTCAACAATACCCATGTTCTGAAGAACCTCGTGGCAACTGTCCAAGTAATCCCGAAGATCCTCGGTAGATCCACCGATGAAGGTAGTAGTGAAAATCTTGGTGAACCTATCCAATCTCCATAAAGAATCGGCAGACATAGCTGATCCATCACCGGCCTGGGCTACCACACCCGGCTGAGCTGCTCCAATTGGCTGAACTGCTAGAGTCTGAATCGAGGGCGCTACCTGCTCTGGAGTACGAGTAGCAGGAGTTTGGGCTCCTCCTCAAGCCTGAGAAGTGGCTAGAGCTACAGGAAGCAAGCCTGCATGGGTGACACTCTCCATAAGACCCACCAATCGGACCAGAGCGTCCTGAAGAACTGGGGTAGTAATAAACCCCTCTGGGACCTGAGCTGGGGCCGGAACCTCCTCGTCAAAGTCAACATGAGGCTCCGCTACTGGTGCTGCTGCTCGGGGTTGAGATCTGCCCCTACCTCGGCCTCTAGCACGGCCTCGGCCTCGCCTCCTACCCCTAGTGGGAGCTGTCTGGGGCTCGGACTGCTGATCGGTAGATGAGGAAGCGCGTGTTCTTGCCATCTGCAAAAGAACAAAGTAGAAATTCAATTAGCATTGAGAAACCAAACTGCACGACAAGAAAGAACAAATGTGAAACTTTTCCTAACTCTGTAGCCTCTGGGGGATAAATACATGTCTCTGTGCCAAACCCTCAGACTCTACTAAGCTTGTACGTGATTTGTGAGACCTGTGTAACCTAGAGCTCTGATACCAACTTGTCACAACTCGGAATTTCCCACCTTCGGAAGTCGTGATGGAGCCTACTCGTAAAAGCTAGGCAAGCCACAAATTTAGAATACATAATACTTTTGTTTTAAAATCCACATGTACCAATTAAATTGACAGGAGATAAATGACTAAACAACAGTTGAATTTAAAATTTAGCGAAAGACTTAAACGAAGTAAACCAAAATAACAAAGAAAATACACATATGACTATACCCAAGACTGGTGTCAAAACATTCACGGACTATCTAAGATTTACTACATACAACTGTCTGAAATAAGAAATAAAGTCTGTCTCGGGTACAAAAGGAAACAAATCATAAATAAAGATAGAGGAGATGTCGGGCCTGCGGACACCTTCAGGACTACCTCAGAAATCTCGTGGACTGAAGACTAGCTCCCGAACTACTACTGCGCACCGTATGCTGCTCCAGAACCTAAATCTGTGCAAAAGAGCACTGAGTATAGTATCAGCACAACCGACCCCATGTGCTGGTAAGTGTTTGGCCTAACCCCGGCGAGGTAGTGACGAGGCTAGCACCAGACTCCAGATAGACCTGTACCGTCATATAATATATTGCAGAAAAATAAAAAAGTAATGAGAATTAAAAAAGGAAGGGGTACATGCTCGAGGAAACAATTCAACTTAACAGAAACCGAATAAAAGTGAAAGAACAGCACAATGTCTAAAACAATATGATAGAACTATTGTTGCGGCGCGCAACCTGATCCGTACGTATAAATATAATAATTGTGGCGTGCAACCCAATCCAATAAATATATTTTATATATATATCTGTTGTGGTGTGCAACCCGATCCAATATAATATATGTTGCAGCGTGCAACCCGATCCAATATAATATCTGTTGCGGCGTGTAACCCGATCCAATATAATATATGTTGCGGCGTGCAACCCGATCCATATATGTATACATTAATAAAAATGTTACGGCGCGTAACCCGTTCCAATTATATAGCTTACAGTAATCATAAAATACTCTATCCCGGCAAGGGAACTCAACAGTACAAGCATATTTATCCCGGCAAGGGAGAACCAGCTATAACCAATCTCAATTCAACTTTTATCATTTCTATTATCACTATTTCTAACTCATACTTAACTTCCACGAAATAAGCTAAGCCTCTGCTCAATATCACAGGTTTACTCACTATTTCAACCATAGTATTATTCAAGAATACAACAAATGGCAATTTAAGATTCACGGTCATGCTCGACACCGACATATAGATACTCGTCACCATGCCTATACATCGTACTCCATAAGAAGCACATAGCAAATATGACTCGATTCCTAATCCCTCAAGCTAAGGTTAAACCGAACACTTACCTCAAACTTCCACAACCAATTCAATCCTCAATTACCGCTTTTCCTCTCAAATTCGGCTCCAAATGAATTGAATCTATAAAATAATGACTTCAATACATCAATAAATGCTAAACAATACGAACCCAATGCCTAATTATAGTTTTTCCCACAACCCCAAAATTCGACCCCGGGCCCGCTTGTCCAGGACCTGAGGTTCAGACCAAAATCAAATCCCCCATTCACCCACGAGTGCAAATATATAATTTATTTTCAAATTCGACCCCAAAATGAGGTCTAAATCAAGAAAAATCAAAAAGCCTTAACTCTACCCAAATACCCAATTTTCTACCTTAAATCACATGTTTTAGACCTAGGATTTCAATAGATATTGAAGGAAATGGAAGAAAATAAACTAAGAATTACTAAACCAAGAGGTTTTGATGAAGAATCGCTTCAATGGTCGCTTAAGAGCTCGGAGAAGAAGGATTTTGTGAAAATTTTGATGAATCCCGTAATGACATTATTCTGGAAATTTTAAAATTTAACTGGGCGAAATTACTCATCGAGTTCGCGACAGGTTGGTCACGTTTGCGATAAGTAACACTTATAGGCTATCACGATCGCAGGAAAGGGAACGCAAACACGAAGAGTAAAAAATGGTGTGGCCAAAAATTGTTCTATGCGAACGCGTGGGCCAGCACGCGAATGCGAAGAGGAAATCCTGCAAAGCTATGAACGCAAGTCGATGCACGCGAACGCGATGAAGAAAAGGAGACTCAGCCCTTTGTGTCAAATATCACTACGCGAACGCGAGGGCTGGGATGAGAACGCGAAAAAAGGAAAAATTAAAGCTTCGCGAACGCGTGAGATGTGACGCGAACGCGAAGAAGGAATGGGGTCTGCAACAGTTGAAGCAAAATCTACAATTTTTCTAAGACAAAAACTACTCTGAAACACTCTTGAACCCTCGGGGGTCCTAACCGAGCACATGCACTAACTCAACATCATCATATGAACTTATCCGTGCGATCAAATCACCTAAATGACCTCAAAAACAAGGAATCAGACCTCAAAATCATGAATTTACCCAAAACTTCATCAAGTTTCAATTTTCAGAACTTTAAGTCGGAAACATGTCAAACGGTGTCCGATTTTAACCAAACTTTACAGGAATTACTTAAAACATATATAAGACCAGTACCGGGTACCGGAACCAAAATATGGGCCCGATACCAACACGTTCTAATCAAATATCATTTCAATTTTTCTTAAAAATTTTACAAAAACAATTTCTTTTAAAAATTTATTTCTCGGGCTCGGGACCTTGAAATTCGATTCCGGGCATATGCCTGAGTCCTATATTTTCCTACGACCCCTCTGGGACTGTCAAATCACGGGTCTGGGTCCGGGTCCGAGTCTGGGTCCATTTACCCAAAAAGTTGACCAAAGTTAAATTTATTCATTTTAATATCAAAACTTAGCATTTTTCACAAAATTTCATATTTAAGCTTTCCGACTACGCGCCTGGACTGTGCATGCAAATCGAGGCTACTCTAAATGAGGTTTTCAAGGCCTCGGAAGCACATAATGAATCAGAAAATAGGTGATGACCCAAAGGGTCACAATTTCAATATACAAAATCAATTAAAACAAAATAAGACTAAAACTGAGTGCGGAATAACATAAAAATGAATAATATCTGATACAACCCGGATATGGAGCCGTAATTTACGAGCTTCTAGAATCTATACAAACAGGGGCTGAAGTAAATACAATTGTTTTGAATGAAAAGAACAGTAAAATAGGGAAATAGATGGGGACTTCAAGGTATGCGAACGCTAGCAGATCTACCTCGAGTCTCCAAAAGCAGTTCCTAGCTGAAACGCCTCACGGACAACTGTGACCCATACCGAAATCTGCACAAGAAGAGCAGAGTGTAGTATGAATACAACTGACCCCATGTACTTAATAGTGTCGAGCCTAACCTCGACGAGGCAGTGACGAGGCTATGACAAGACAACCTCGTAATAAACAGGTGGAGATAACAATATACGTACAAGATAACAACAAATAAAGGATAAATATGTACTATTAGGAGGGGACATCGAAAATGGTACATTATACGATGATTACAGCAGAAATGATAATCAGAACAGTCAATATGCCTTTAATATAAAATGAATAAACACAATGAATAAAGCTGCATGACATCACCCTTCCTGCTTTTACTCTCAACCTCCCAATGGAACAATAATACTACACGACATCACCCTTCGTGATTTTACTCTCACTTTCATCATAGATCAATAGATACGGCACGACATCACCCTTCGTGCATTAGCTCTAAAAATATGGAACGACATCACCTTTCGTGCATTAACTCTCACAATATGGCACGATATCACCTTTCGTAAATCAACACTCAAATACGGCACGATATCACCTTTCGTTCTTTAACACTCTCCTTTACCATATAACACTGAACATATAACAAAAGGGAGAAAGAATGAACAAGAACAAGCCTTACGTCAAAATGGTTCCACAATACCAACCTTAACTTTAGAAACAATACTCAATTATCATAGAAAGCCCATAAATGCAAAAAGAACGATCGATTTGATAAGTAACTAGTCTAAACATGGATAGAATGATCAAAGTAGGCAATTAATTACAAGGAACAAGTCCCACCTGCATGCTTTAACCCAACAACAATGCATAAGTACTCGTTACCTCACATATACGTTATACCCAACACTAAACATATAGAAAATGGGAAAACAAATCCTAATCATGAATGGAATGCAAGGAAGAGAGATAAGCAATTGGCGAAGGGTCCGGCGGGCACGCCCCCAGCTTCTTAACTTTGGGAATCGCTTAAGTCAAGGTTAACCACGACACTTACCTCGCTCCAAGGATCAACTCAAAGCTCAACCACATCTTTGCCTTTCAAACAAGCCTCCGAACCAATAGAATCTAGCAAATTACCAACCAAACAATTAACATTAAGCCTTAGGAACTACCCATGATTGCAAAAGATTCAATTTAGGTCATTATTGAAAAAGTCAACAAAAGTCAAATCCTGGGTCTACTTGGTCCAAACCCAAAATTCGAACCAAAATCCAATTACTCATTCATCCCCGAGCCTGATTATGTAATTTTTTTTGAAATCAGACCTCAATTTGATGTCTAAATCTAAATTTTTACAAAAAACCCTAAGTCTACCCAAACTGCCAATTTCCACCATGAAATTTAGGTTGAAATCTTATGAAATGTAATGAAATATTGAAAGAAAATAGGTTAGAATCACTTACCAATGATTTGGGGAAGAAGGGTTCTTGGGAAAATCGCCTCTAGGTTATTCTTGTTTTAAAAATTTAAAGAATGAGAGAAAATCCCATTTTTCAGTTATTTGATTAGTTGCAGATGTCACAATTGCGAACCCCGCAAATGCAAGAAAACCTTCGCAAATGCGAAGTCTCAGCATCTCTGCTATCATTGCATTTGCGACGATTTATTCACAAATGCGAACTATGATCTTCCGCAATTGCGACCAAAATGATCGCAAATGCGATCAAGCCCTTCCCAGTACCATTTCGCAAAAGCAAAGTCTAGTTCGCAAATGCAAATCTGAGGTGTCCCATATACTCTTCGCAAATGCATATAGTAGCTTGCAATGCGAACTTAACAGAGATCAAAAATGCGAAGCCTGACCTTGCAATTGCGAGGTTTGAGGCCTGCACCAGACTTGAAGCACACTAACACTTTCCCAAGTCCAAAATTCACTCCGTAGCCTATCCAAAACTCACCCGAGCGCTTGAGGATCCAAACCAAACATGCACACACATCCAAAAATACCATACGTACTTGCTCGCGCGATTAAATCGCCAAAATAACACCTAGAACTACAAATTGAGCACCAAATCAAAGGAAATTTTCAAGAAAACTCATAAACTACTATTTTAACAATCGGATGTCCAAATCATGTCAAATTAATTCCGTTTCTCACCAAATTTGACAGACAAGTCATAAATATTTTAATGGACCTATACCGAATTCCAGAACTAAAATATAGATCTGATAACAATAAAGTCAAACATTGGTCAAGCTTTTAAAGTCATTAAGCCTTTGACTTTCAAATCTCAACAAAAAGCGATACCTCGAGCCAGGGACCTCCGAATTTGATTCCCGGCATACGTCCAAGTCCTAAATCATGACACGGACCCATCAAAATCGTCAAAATATAGATCCGAGTCTATTTGATCAAAACATTGACTGTAGTCAACTCAAATAGATTTTAAGGCAAAATTTTCATATTTTATTAGTTTTTAAGATAAAAACCCGAACTGCGCACGTAAATTGAGAAGGTTAAAATGAGATATTTGAGGTTTCGATTCACATAATTTGATTCTAAAACTCTAATTGATCTATCGGGTCATCACATTCTCCACCTCTAAAACAATTATTCGTCTTCGAATGGACATAAAAAGTACCTAGACTGGTAAAAAATGAGGATATCTACTCCGCATGTATGACTCAGACTCCCAAGCAGCTACCTCAATGGGTTGACCTCTCCACTGCACTGGAATGAAGGACAACTCTTTGACCTCAACTGACAAACCGGCCGGGCTAGAATAGCCACTCGATCCTCCTTATAAGTCAAATCCTTGTCCAATTGGATAGAGCTGAAATCTAATACATGGGATGGATCACCGTGATACCTTTGGAGCATGGACACATAGAACACCAGATGGGCCGCTGATAAATGATCATGCCCAACTATGCCTTATAAAAAGGACAAAGCCGCCGTTGCAAATATAATACGGTTTACAAGTCCGGAGCCGAATCCCACGGAGAACTAAGTCTTAACTACAGTTGTTCACTATCACCAAGAATACAAGCTTGAACAATTATTAACTTATAGTATATATTAAGATTCTTGTGTTTAACTAACTAACAAACAAATTAAATTAATAAATTAACATTAAATATACTACAGGTTGGAGAAAAGATTAAGGAGGTTTAGAGTCATGATTTTTCCAATTGTCGGAATCCTTCCCGCTATGTCTTCTATAATTTCGCCTAACTATTATTTATCGATCATGAACGCTCAGCGTGTTGTAATTCTCTCCCGTGTAATTACGACAATTTACTAGACATACTCTTCCGAGTTACGCTAGCTGGCTTTAATTACAGATCACTTAGATCGCACCCAAGGTTTCGCTATCCCTAAACCTACCTTTAAACCCGTGGTTATTGATTCCTCACAAACATCGGGAGTGATTTTGTTCAACAACTACCTAGATATGCACTCTCTCTGGAGTAATACATACTAAATAGGTGATGTTTTAAACATCAATACCACATAAGTGGGGGGGGGGGGATGATTTGTGTGGTACCCAATTTTCTCTTATCTGAACTATAAAAGGACCTGGTTCTTTTAGGTGTTTCAACTACTGCTGTTTGCAGAATAATAAATACATAAAATAAAGAACACAAAGATTTTTACGTGGAATACACCTGGCTCAAAAGATGAAAAAACCATGACCTACTACTCAGTAGGATTTTCCCAAACTTCCACTAAAATCACTGAGCCAAAATAGCATTTACAAAACTCTTTTTAAACCTAAGGATTACCTCTAATCCCGTTATAGCAACCAGCCTCTAACTGTTGCAACAACTTCAAGTTAAATCTAACTTGAATATTCAAAATACCTATTACAATTGCTTCTAAATAAAGCTGAAAGGTACAATATGAAAATACCTACTACAATTGAACTAGAAATAAAGAAAGATACTTAAAACTTTTTATGGAGTTGGTTCTTCAATCTAGTTCATGTAGCTTCAGGTTTGCACACTTAAATCACACACGAACTGCTTGCAAAAAGCCTTGCTATTTTGCTCTCAATTCGCATTTAACTTCTGTATTTTTGTGCAACCCATGTAATGTGAGAACATCCTACAATTTATAGAGTTAGTAGATGAAGAAATAACTAGAGTTCTGATGCAACTCTTCCTTGGTGGAAGAGTTCTAGTTGATTTCAACTTCTAACTCCTTCCATATCTTGGATAGTGTTCTCTTTGAGTAAGGAGTCCTTCTCCTTATCAATTATGCAATCTTTTTGATCGGGAGATATTAAATACACCAGGTTAAGCTTATCTCTCTCATGTGCATCCCACATGCTTGAATCTACCCGTTTTTGTGCACCTGAGGGATTGACCTGCGGGATGGACCTGGTTCACATCTGAGTTCCTTTGTCAGTCTTCAAAACTAACCTTTACTACAAATTCCCCCTTTTTGATGATGACAAACTCTGTGCTTTTCATACACTTACACCTTGCCAGAACTCAGCTTCAACATAAACACAATGTTAGAAACATTTTTCTTTTTTATCGCTTATCATCAAGCACCAGGTACATTAGGTTATAAACATCACTATTCAAAGTGTAAACATCACTTGTTTAAAGCACAACATTTTCCCCCATTTGACATCATCGAAAAGTTGCATAGAAATGTGAGATAACCAAATTTTAAAACATACTCATGGCCACTGGGGCTACTTCAAATGCAATCATGAATTAATTATCATAGATCAAGCTAAGAATTTTAACCATTAAAGAAATATAAACAAACAGTTAGAGAAAAAGACAGTGAATTTCATTGATGATTGATAAGATTATACCATAGAGCATAAGAAGAAATAAAAATACTGAAAACATGAGCAAAAGAAATAAAAAAGTCTCAAATAGGGTCACTGGTTGATCTACACTAGGCTAGGATTTAAGGCTTGGAAGAGGTAGGGGCTGGGTTATTTGCTTGGAGAAGTTTCAGTATGTCTTAAAGAAATCCATCATTCTTCTCCTTTTCCCTTTCAAGTTCAGCTCTGAGAACATCTCTCTCAAATTTTATCTCAACCAATCATATCTTCAGCCTTGCTATCTCAGCATCCTTTGCCTCACTCTCCTATAATTGAGCTCTGACCTTGCTATTGATAGGCGTCCTTTTAGATGAACCAGGTTGATTAGGAATGACATTGACTTCATAATCGCAAGCAAGCAGAGTATTAACCCTGAAATGATGCTTGTACCTTGATATATGCAAGTACAATTGTGAGAATGAAACCATAGGTAATGGCATGAGTTTTGTTGCCATTGATAACTCTATCGGTAGGTCTGTGAGGGTTTCCTGTTCAGATGGAACATGTTCATCTATATTTTTTCCCAAATTGAACCAACACCGCAGAAGCTTCGCCAGACCCACTTCCCCCTATTTTTCTTATGCTCTCTTCTATTTCAGTAAATTCCTCTCCCCATACAACCATTTCACCAGTTTCTTTTGTTAGACCAATAGGAGTGGGTGAAGAATCAACCACTCTTTTACCCTTTCCTCTCACAGCACTCCTAGCACCCTTGCTCTCTTTTTCTTTTCCCTTTTTGTATTTACCACCAACTTTTCCAGATTTTGTAGTCTCAACACTTGCTATAGATCCTACCAGTACAAATCTATTCTCCAAATTTGCAGAACTTCAGAATTTATCTTAGGAGTAACTTTAGAATTAGAAGATACATTTTTAGCTTTGGAAGACCTACTTTCTTCCCCTTTAGTAGCACACTTAAATGAATCTTCAGATTTATAGAATTCTTCTTCCCAACCTACTTTCAATTGCTTGTTTATTTTCTTGATATGCTCTCCTTCAGCGACAATCTTACAAGTCATCATCTTTACTCTACTTTTCTTAGAGATCGGTGTGATTGAAGGAGTGATAGAAGGTGTGCAAGTGGCTTCATGTGGTGGTGATGAAGGATTTTCAGAGGTGTTTGACATATCTGGGCTAGGGTATGGAAGAGAAGAGAATTATATTGTGTTTGAAAGATGAAAGAAGAATGAGATTTTTTGACGGCTTGAGAGAGATGAAGTGAGGAATACACTAAAGCTGATCAATATACAGGGAATAATTGATGGGGTAACTACGGCTTTTCAGAATCTTAGAAGTTTAATCAAACTAAAATTTTGTTTTAAAGAGACGTTGGAGTGTATCCCTAGAATCTAGATACTTCCATTCAGTTAGAATTCTTTTGAATGGGACTGGTTCACTTGTAACAAATAAGTCCAAAAGGATTTTGGTATTTGGTAGGACTCTGCTCATGATCCAAATATAGTTATTTCAAATTATGCAGAGTGTAGAAAACATATCGTCTTATCTTGATGAACCAGGTTCTTCACTGATAATTCTCTTGTGTGAGTCTAAATTTGCCAAAATAGAAAAAATATCATTAGTGATTAATGAGTCATTTTAACACATGACACAAGAGTATACTATGGAAAGTATGAGACTAAGCAAGATTTAATCTAATTATACAATTTACTGACTTTCTAACCAAAATTTGTTTTTCAATTTTTTTCTGTTTAACCTTGAACTGGTCCTTTTAGGTGATCTTAATCATCCCTAATTCCAATCTGTTCCTCTCAAAGTGATCTCTACCTAAGGCTTTTGTGAAGATGTCAGCAATTTGCTTGTCAGTAGCACAAAACTCCATAGTGATCAAGCCTTTCTCATAGTTGTCCCTAAAAAAATGATGTCTAACATCTATGTTCTTAGTTCTCTTATGATGAACTGGATTCTTAGTCATACTAATAGCACTAGTGTTATCACAGAAAATAGGGATGCAACCAACTTCAATACCAAAATCCATCAATTGCTGCTTGATCCACAACAATTGAGCACAATCATGAAGTAGCAGCAACATACTTAGCTTCAGCAGTAGATAAGGCCACTAAATTTTGCTTTTTAGTAGCCCATGACACAAGACATGAACCAAGGAAGTGTGCCATACCTGAGGTGCTCTTCCTATCCATAAGGAATCCTGCATAATAAGCGTCATCATATCCCACTAGGTTAAATTACTACCTTTTGGATACCAAAGGCAACGGTCAGTGGTGCCTTTCAAGTATCTCAAAATTCTCTTGACAACAGTCAAGTGGGATTTCCTTGGATATGCCTGAAATCGAGCACAAAAACCTATATTGAAAATAATGTCAGGTCTGCTAGCAGTAAGATACAAAAGAGAACCAATCATTCCCCTATACAATTTCTGAGAAACAGAAGAACCAGGTTCATCTACATCCAATTTTGTGGATGTTGCAATAGGAGTGTCAATTTCTTTGGATGTTCTTTCCTAGTTTTGTTACTAAGGAATAGGTTCATGGACAGGTTCCCTCGAGGTTTGAGGATTAGTTCCTCTCTATTGAGTTCCCCATGTCATGTTGCCCTACGTAGAAAGACCTGTTCCATCACATGTTCCTTCCTGTGATGCATCTTCCGGCTGGACTATGGTTTCACCATTTGAATTTCTTATCAGCCCAATCTCTTCATTATCTTGTTCCTGCCTCTCAGAAAGAATGTTAGTTTAAAAAAAATAGCATGTACTTTTTTTCTACACACATTGATCTTTTACTGTATATCTTATAAGCTTTACTATGTGAAGAATATCCCAAGAATACTCCCTCATCACTTCTGGGATCATACTTACCTAGGGAGTCTTTGCAATTATTGTGCACAAAACACTTGCATCTAAATTCCCTAAGATGGTATATATTTAGCTTTCTTCCTTTAAGTGACTCATAGGGAACCTTCTTAACAAGAGGTTTAGTCATGCAACTATTTATGATGTAGCATGCAAAAATTCAGCAGACTTAGCATTTTCAAATTCAGTTCCATGATCAGACCTAATTGATGCAAGTTGATTACCTAGTGGTTTCTCAGTTTTTCTAACAAAAGAAGTAAACATGTCAAATGTTTCATCTTTAGATGTTAAAAACAATGTCCAAGTAAACCTAGAGTAATCATCAACAAGCACCATCACATATCTTTTACCACATCTGCTTAATGTTCTCATTGGACAATGGAGATCCATATGGACCAGTTCTATCATTCTGGTAGTGCTTACTACTTTCTTGCATTTAAAAGAGGATCTTACCTGCTTCCCCCTTGCACAAGCCTCACAAACTTTGTCTTCCTTGAACTTGATGTTAGGCAGCCCTATCACCAGATTCTTGGAGACTAATTTGTTAAGTTGACTCAGACTTGCATGTCCAAGTCTCTTGTGCCAAAGGAGGGGATCATTGTCTAACACACTTAAGCAAGTGAGTTAATTTTCTAAAAGTGGGGACAAATATACAATGCATGTATTGTTTACTCTTTTTCCCTGCAAAACAATCTTGTCAATGGTAAGATTAATCACAAAATAGTTGGTAGTGGTGAATCCTACCAAGTTACCTTTATCACATAATTGTGATACACTGATTAGACTGTACTTTATGCCATCTATCAAGTAGACATTCTCAATAGAGTGAGAATCAGTCTTACCTACCTTTCCAACCCCAATTATCTCACTTTCTTTCCCATTTCCAAAGGAGACAGTACCTCCTTTGAGGTCCACAAATGAAATGAACTGGTTCTTTCTTCCTATCATATGCTTTGAATAGCCACTATCCATGTACCATATTTGGCTGCTCCCTTTCACTTGGACCCACAAAAAGAAATCAGGGGTTAGTTTTAGGAACCCAAGCTAGTTTAGGTCCCTTTCTATAGGTATAAGGGTAAATTAGATTTTTTTAGCCTAGCCCAACCTGACAACCTATTTTTCCCTTGAACAATTTTTTTATTCTTTTGACTAGCCTTTTCTTTTGCAGTGCATTCACTTTTATAGTGACCAATTTTACCATAGTGTGTGCAAATTTTGTTCTCAGGAAGTGTGAGGCAGTCGCTTTTGGGATCCCACTTAGGTGCAGGGGTCCCGTAGCCAAGTCCTCTCTTATTGCTACTATGGTGTTCATGTAGCCATGAAAGTGCATCGGAGGACCTATTCCATTTACAGGTTCTATCTAGCTCGTGCTTAACCTTGTTTAGATCCTCCTTAAGGACTCTTATCTGCTCATCTCTTTTGTACAATTCATCTTTCATTTTTCCTACATTTTCTTCTAAAGTGAGTTGTGTGTGATCAGATTTCTTTTTACCAATTCCTAATTTCAATTTTAGATTTTTAGATCTAAGCTCTAGGACTGTGGTGTCAAGTTCATAAACCTGGTTCTTTAACTTAGCATTTTTTCTTTCACTTTCACTAGCCCTAAGTTCTAGATTTTTGCACTTAGCTTTTAAAATCACACACTCCTTAGACAGCTATTTCTTTACATTATTTAGATTCTCAGATTCATCAATGAAATCCAGGAGTAACTTTGATAGCCTTTCTTTTGACAAAAATTTAATCTTGTCTTTGAGATGAATTACACTTACCTCAGATTCCTCATCGAATTCTCCAATTTCCATAAGTGCTTGTTCATCTCCATCTTCACCCTCTGAGTCCTCATCTGAGCTTTCTCCCCAGGCAGCAACCATAGCCTTTGTTGATCCTTTGTTCTTCTTGGGTTGAACCTGTTCCTTTGTTCAGCTGTTTCCTTCTTCCATTTAATTTCCCATTGAGGGCAGTTTTTTATGTGGTGATCATTCTTCCCACACTTGTAACAACCCTCATTGGTTTGTTTTTTAGGAACCCTTGGTTTGCTGTAGCTTCCACTTTTTCTAGGACCATTTCCTCTCATTAGGTACTTCTTGAAATCCTTTGTGACCATGGTCATGTCATCCTCATCTAGATCAGCACCTTCAGTGATTCTGAATGCCACACTCCTTTCCTTCGTAGGTGCATTCATCTTCATGGTTTGCCTTCTAAGTTCATAGGCAGGGAGATTTCCAATTAGCTCATCCAACTTAAGAGTGGCAATGTTCTTTGATTCCTGAATATCAGTGATTTTGCTTTAACAAGAGACTGGCAGAACCCTTGTCAAAATCTTTTCAACTTTGTCTTCTTCAAGAATAACTCTTCCAAGAGACTTAAGTTCATTTGTCCATGTGGTGAACCTTGTATACATCTCTTGGATGATTTCCCCTTCCTTCATGGTGAAATTCTCATATTGAGAATACAGCGGTGTTCCTCTGGACCTCTTCACTTGAGGTGTTCCTTCATGAGCCACTTGTAAAGTGTCCCAGATTTCCTTAGTAGTGGTACAACTTTGAATTCTAATGTACTCATCTGGACCAAGTCCACACACAAGCCATCTCTTGGCCTTTGCATTCTTTTCCCACTTCCTCAAGTCCTCAGCATTGTAGTCAGCTCTTGTTTTTGGCACATCTACTCCTTCAACATTCTTCTTCATGGTAGCTAGGGGACCATCAGTGACAATGTCCCATAGGTGATAGTTTTCTCCAATGAAGAGTAGTACTGGCCATTAAAGAGTAGAGGCCTATCAGTGGATTGTCTTTCCCAGTTTCCAGGTGGTGCACTCATCTTGATATGTTCCTAAGGTGTTAGCCTCTTCAAGGATAACCTGCTCTAATACCAATTGATGTTTTAAACATCAATAACACACAACAAGGGGTGATTTGTATGGTACCCAATTTTCGCTTATCTGAACTATAGAAGGACCTGGTTCTTCTAGGTGTTCCAACTACTGTTTGCGGAATAATTGATACAGAAAATAAAGAACAGAGAGATTTTTACGTGGAAAACACCTGGCTCAAAAGGTGAAAAAACCACGACCTACTACTCAGTGGGATTTTCCCAAACTTCCACTAAAATCATGAGCCAAAACAGCATTTATAAAACTCTTTTAAAACCTAAGGATTACCTCTAATTCCGTTGTAGCAACCAGCCTCTAATTGTTGTGACGACTTCAAGTTAACTCTAACTTGAATATTCAAAGTACCTATTACAATTGCTTCTAAATAAAACTGAAAGGAACAATATGAAAACACCTACTACAATTGAACTAGAAATAAAGAAAGATACATAAAACTTTTTATGTAGTTGGTTTTTTAACCTGGTTCATGTAGCTTCAGGTTTGCACACTTGAATCACACACGAACTGCTTGCAAAAAGCCTTGCTATTTTGCTCTCAATTCACATTTAACTTCTGCATTTTTGTGCAACCCATGTAATGTGAGAACATCCTGCAATTTATAGAGTTAGTAGATGAAGAAATAACTAGAGTTCTGATGTGGAAGAGTTCTAGTTGATTCAATTTCTAACTCCTTCCTTATCTTGGATAGTATTATCTTTGAGTAAGGAGTCCTTATCCTTACCAATTACGCAACCTTTTTGATCAGGAGATATTAAATACACCAAGTTAAGCTTATCTCCTTCACGTGCATCCCACATGCTTGAATCTGCCCGTTTTTGTGCACCTAAGGGATGGACCTGCGGGATGGACCTGGTTAATGTCTAAGTTCCTTTGTCAGTCTTCAAAACTAACCTTTACTTGGGCCAACAATAGGCACAACTAATTGAGGGCTCTTCAATAAACCACAAGAATAATATATTTGAACAAATAGATAAAATTCTATAGCTTAATTATATAAAAACATAACAAGAATTTATCCTTCAAAAGGTTCTATCAAAACCCTAGATAACAAATTAGCTATTCATAAAATTATGTAAAACTACAATACTAAAAGTCATAAATAAAAATTAAAAAAATAGGAAGAGGAAGGAAAAACTCGTAGAAGAATTCTCTGCCTTGCTCCTATTGTGTCTCTGCCTCCTTAGTTCGAATCTGTGTCTCAAATCTGTCCAACCTTCTCAAAATACCATTTTCCCACGTATATATACCAAGTAGGGTTGGGACAAAATAATTATACCTACTTTTACACGAAATAGGACACATTTTCCAGATAGGACGTGCGCGGCCGCACTTGGACCGCGCATATCCACTTTGATTCTGCCTGACGAGCATGGCCTGAGCGCGTTCGCGCACTGGAAGTGCACTTTTCACCATGTCCCATTGAGTATTTGGAAAACATGAAACATGAAACATGAATGTTGTAGTCCTTTGAGTTAGCTTTCCAACCATATATTGAGGAGCCCAAATGGAGTTCTGAGAAAAAAGTTATGTGCATTTGACTAGACAGTACATAATATACCTACTCGATTCTTCGTTCGTTCTTAACTATCATCTATTGATCCATGAACACGATCCCGACTTAATTCGTTGGGTTTTTACTCAGACTCCAGAGCTCGAAATCACTTGAATTCAATTCATAACCTCTACATAGCTCGGAATCACTCCTGGAAAGCATAAAATACATAATTAGTGCAATACACTAGCGATTAAAGCTCAGACTCAATTAAAGTATAGTAAATTTGAGTGTAATAAGCGACTAAAATACGCAGTTATAGCCTATCAACAATAAACTATATGGTAATGCGTGCTTGTAAGCCCCTCTCCCACTCTCTGAAGAATCTCAATACGTCTGATATACCTAGGACTCAACTTGCCTTTCTTTCCGAACCTCATCACACCCTTCATGGGTGAAACCCGAAGCAATACCCTCTCTCCGGCCATGAATGAAACATCACGAACTCTACGATCGGCTTAAATCTTCTGCCTGGACTGAGCTATACGAAGTCGATCCTGGATAATCTTGACCTTATCCAAGGCATCCCGTACCAAATCTATACCCAACAACCGAGCCTCCCCCCGCTTGAAGTGTCCAATTGGTGATCGGCAATGCCTCCCGTATAATGCCTCATATGGAGCCATTTGAATGCTCGACTAGTAGCTTTTGTTGTAGGCAAACTTCCACAAGCGTAAAGCACTGATCCCAAGAACCTCCAAAGTCTATAACACAAGTGCGGAGCATGTCCTCTAATATCTGAAGAGTGCGCTCGTATTATCCGTCTGTCTGAGGATGAAATGTTGCGCTCAACTCAGCCCACGTGCCTAACTCACATTGTAGTACCCTCCAAAAGTGCAAGGTGAACTGTGTACCTCTATAAAAAATGATAGACACGGGCATACCATGAAGACGAACGATCTCACAAAGATAAATCTCAGACAACTGCTCTGAAGAATAGGTAACTGCCACAAGAATGAAATGTGCTGAATTGGTCAGCCTGTCCACAGTAACCCAAATTGCATCGAACTTTCTCTGAATCCGTGGGTGTCCAACAACAAAATCCATAGTGGTACGCTCCCACTTTCGCTCAGGAATCTCTAGCTTCTGAAGCAAACCGCCAGGTCTCTAATGCTTATACAATACTTGCTAACAATTTAGACACCGAGCTATATATGCAACTATGTCCTTCTTCATCCTCCTCCACCAATAATAATGTTGCAAGTCCTGATACATCTTGGCGACACCCAGATGAATAGAATACCGGGAACTGTGGGCCTCCTCAAGAATCAACTCATGAAGTCCATCTATATTTGGCACAAAAATACGACCTTGAATCCTCAAAACTCTATCATCTCCATTAGTAACTTGCTTGGCACCACTGCGCTGCACTCTGTCCCTAAGGACAAGCAAATGAGGGTCATCATACTGCCGCTCCTTGATGCGCTCAAACAAGGAAGACCGAGCGATTATACAAGCTAGAACACGACTGGGCTCTGAAACATCCAACCTCATGAACTAATAGGCCAAAGCCTGAACATCTAATGCAAGCGGTCTCTCACCTACTGGAATGTACACAAAGGCTATCCATACTCGCCACCTTTCTACTCAAGGCATCGGCCACCATATTGGCCTTCCCAAGATGATACAAGATGGTGATATCATAGTCTTTCAATAGCTCCAACCACCTCCTCTGCCTCAAATTGTTCTCCTTTTGTTTCAACAAGTATTGCAAGCTCCAATGATCCGTGAATACCTCACACGACATACCGTAAAGAAAATGCCTCCAAATCTTCAGTGCATGAACAATTGCTGCCAACTCAAAGTCATGGATAGGATATTATTCTCATGAATCTTTAACTTCTATGATGCATATGAAATCACTCTGCCATTCTGCATCAATACCGCACCAAGTCCAATATGAGATGCATCACAATATACTGTATAAGATCCTGAACCTGTGGGCAACACCAATACTAGCGGCATAGTCAAAGCAGTCTTGAGCTTCTGAAAGGTCACGTCACAGTCATCTGACCATCTGAACGGGGCACCCTTCTGGGTCAACCTGGTTAACATGGCTGCTATAGATAAAAAACCCTCCACAAACTGACGGTAATAACCCTCGAAACCCAAGAAACTCTGGATCTCTATAGTTGAAGTGGGCCTAGGCCAGTTCTGAACTGCCTCAATCTTCTTAGGATCCACCTGAATGCCCTCTATTGATACAACGTGCCCCAAGAAAGTGATTGTGTATAACCAAAACTCACATTTTGAAAACATAGCATATAATTGCCTGTCTTTCAGAGTCTGAAGTACAATCAGAAGATGCTTCTCATGCTCCTCTCGACGGAGGGAGTAGATCAAGATATCATCAATAAACACAATAAAAAAGGAATCCAAGTAGGGCTTGAACACTCGGTTCATCAAATCCATAAATGTTGTTGGGGCATTTGTCAGCCAAATGACATCACTAGAAACTCAGAATGCCCATACCGTGTCTGAAAAGCTGTCTTAGGGAGATCAGATGCCCTAAGATGGTAGCCAAAACTCAAATCAATCTTTGAAAACACCTTGGCACCCTGAAGCTGATCAAATAAGTTATCAACTCTTGGCAATGGATATTGTTTCTTGATGGTAACTTGGTTCAACTGTCGGTAATATATGCACATCCTCATCGATCCATCCTTTTCTTCACAAACAACATAGGTGCACCGTAGGGCGTGACACTAGGTCTAATAAAGTCCTTATCAACCAAATATTGCAACTGCTCCTTCAATTCTTTCAACTCTGGCGGGGCCATACGTGCGGCAGAATAGAAATGGGCTAAGTGCCTGGAGCCAAATCAATGTAGAAGTCAATATCACTGTCGGGTGACATCCCTGACAGGTCTGCAGGAAACACCTCTGGAAACTCACGAACAACTAGTACTAAATCCATAAAAGGAACCTCCATACTAGAATTACGGACATAAGCCAAATAAGCCAGACACCTTTTCTTGACCATATGTCGAGCCTTCACATAAGAGATAACCCTACTGGTAGAATGGTCAGGAGTCCCTCTCTACTCTAATCGAGGCAACCTCCGCAAGGCTAAGGTTACTATCTTGGCATGACAATCCAATATAGCATGATAAGGTGATAGCCAATCCATACCCAAGATAACATCGAAATATATAATATTGAGAAGTAGAAGATTTACACTAGTCTCAAGACTCCTAATGGTAACCACATACGAATGATAGACATGATCAATAATAATAGCATCTTCCACAGGTGTAGACACATACACAGAACCACTCAAAGAATCATGAGGCATAACCAAATGTGAAGCAAAATAGGATGACATGTAGGAATAAGTAGAGCCCAGACCAAATAGAACTGAAGCATCTCTATAGCAAACTAAAATGGAATATGTGATAACAGCATTAGATGAATCAGCCTCAAACTTGGCTAGAAAAGCATAGCATCGGGGCTGGGCCCCACCACTTTGAACTACATCTCTAGGATGGGCCCTAGCTAGCTGGCCTCCACCTCTAGCAGCCTGAGCTCTACCTCTAATGGTCTGACCTCCACCTTTAGCTACCTTACCCCTACCTCTAGCTGGCTGAGCGGTTGGTGAAGCATCCGGTGCTGGGACCATGGCACGAGAACCCTGATGTCGTGAGCTGCGAGGACAAAATCTAGTAATATGCCTCGGATCACCACAAGTATAATAGGATCTCAGACCTTGTCTAACTGAGACACCACCTTGAAAACTCTGGAGAGGAGGTGCACTAATAGGAGCTGGTGGTGCACTGTAGGCTAGCTGGTGGAATAAGACATTTGAGGGCCACGACCACCTGAAGCACTGTGGGATGTTTGGAGTGCTAAATTAAATGGCTTGGGAGGATAACGCCTACCAAAAGTACCTCTGCCTCCAGATGAGGCACCATTGAACCCACTGGAATGATGAGGCCTCTTATCATACCCCTGACCTCCCCCATGTGCAAGAACCATCTAGACTCGCCTGGCGATATTAGCAGCTGTCAGAAAAGAAATCTCACTCCCGGTCTCCTTGGCCATCTGTAACTTGATAAGATGAGTGAGTCCCTTAATAAACCTCCTCACCCTCTCTATCTCAGCAGGAAGCAAAATAATAACATGACGGGCCAGATCCACAAAATAGGGTCATACTGAGTGACTCATATACTTCCCTACTGGAGACGCTCAAACTCCTTGAGATAATCCTCTCTCAGTGTGACAGGAAGGAACTTCTCAAAAAATATCTGAGAGAACTTGTCCCAAGTAAGAGTAGGAGACCCAGCTGGTTTGGTCGATATAAAATCCTTTAACCATCTTTTGGCGGAACCCATCATCTGAAACACAACAAAATCGACCCCATTAGTCTCAACTATCCCCATGTTCCGCAGCACCTCATAGCAGCGGTCAAGATAATCATGTGGCCCTTAGAAGGTACACCATTTAAGTTACTCATAAGAATAAGATTTTAACTCCTCTAAAAAAGAGGAATAATAATTAAGAACCTGAATATCTAAAATAAATATAGTATGAAAGATCTAATTTTTCCAAAATCTAAGAATACAAAATTCAATATTTGTTAATTTAAGGATAGAAAGGTAAGAAGAATCAATCTGATAAAGTGAAAGGAAATCAACGCAAAATATAAAATTATATAATGAATATTTTGGAATCATTCTAATTCTTTGGCACGAAGTAACAAGAACTCAACAATTTGGCAGAACTAAAATGACCTTGCTACCATCTTTTTTATTCTTTTCTACATGATTATGAATGGAATCTTAAAATATCATTCAACTTCTCCAATCCCCGTTAATTTTGTACCCTGACAGTGATTAGTTATACAAAAAAAAAATACTACACAATTATAAAATGAATAAGCGTGGTGTACCATATTTTTCGGTATTAC